>CM077218.1:11418220-11660720 GCA_039654775.1 Spinibarbus caldwelli
CCCCGCCCCTCTCTGAAACCCCATACAAACCCCCTACCTCCTGAAACATGGACCATCTGGAACTTATGGAACTTTGTTTGTGCAATCGAAGGGTGCTACAGGTGAGTGGGCCTGTACAAACCACCTATAGTAGCACACTCTCTTCCTCTATGCGCACTAGTCACTTTTCACACACACTGCTGTGTGTACACAAATCCTACAAAAAGACTCAGTAATATCAGTAATATATGTATGTTTACATGCTCATGCACTACAAATCATCCTGCACTGTTCCCCAGCCAGCTGCTTGAACTCACATTGTCTCTCTTTGCACATGTACAGTATTTATCTGAAGCATTCGTATAGTTTGTATTTTTTAGTTTATGTATAGGTAAATTTTTTATATAGATAGTATATTTATAGTCAAAATCTATCAGTAGGATAGTTTGTGTATAGGTCTATGTTGTTTTACTTCATTGCTGTGTGCCTGTATTTATGTAGCACCGTGGTCCTGTGAGGCACGACATTTCGTTCCACTGTATGCCCCCGCATGTAGCGGAATGACAATAAAGCTCAACTTGACTTGACTTGACTTGACTAGATGGCAGCAGATTTTTATCAATAATGTCTCGGTACATTTTTCCATTCATCCTTCCTTCAACTATATGAATTTTGCCAGTGCTACACCATGATGTTTTTGGGGTGATGTGCAGTGCCATTTGACTTCCAAACATGGTGTGTATTATGGCATCCAAAGAGTAAAATTTTTTCTCTCATCTGACCAGACTATATTCTGCCAGTATTTCACAGGCTTGTCTAAATGTTGTACAGCAAACTTTAAACAAACTTCAACATGCTTTTTCTTTAGCAATAGAGCCTTGCGTGGTGAGCGTGCATACAGGCCATGGCGGTTGAGCGCATTACTTATTTTCTTTGAAACAATTATACATACTTAATTCCAGGTCTTTCTGAAGCTCTCCACAAGTGATCCTTGGCTCTTGGATAACTCTTCTGATCATTCTTTTCACTCCTCTGTCAGAAATCTTGCGAGGAGCACCTGGTCGTGGCCGGTTTATGGTGAAATGATGTTCTTTCCACTTTTGGATTATGGCCCCAACAGTGCTCACTGGAACATTCAGAAGTATAGAAATCCTTCTGTAACCAATGCCATATTGAACAGTATGTTTTGCAACAATAACGTTGTGAAGGTCTTGAGAAAGCTCTTTGCTTTTACCCATCATGAAATGTTCCTTGTGTGACACGTTGGTCATGAGACACCTTTTTATAGGCCATCAGTTGGGACTGAACCAACTAATATTAATTTTCACTGACAAGGGGCAGGATTGCTTTCAAATTACTGATAGATTTCAGCTGGTGTCTTGGCTTTCCATGCCTTTTTGCACCTCCCTTTCTTCATGTGTTCAATACTTTTTCCCTGTGTCACTCCATTTTATTAGACAGAACTTAATTTCTGAACTCATTTGTTTTGCTTTCTTTGTATGCAGGGGCGTAGCAAGCTTTTCAAAAGTGCGGGGGATGGATGTAGTTTGTTTGTTAACAATAAAAACGATGAATACAATGACAGAAGGATACAAAAGGTATAACATACAAGATATAATCCCATTTAAATGAGTGATACTAGAAAAGTATAAAAACACACTCGGAACACACAGAAAATAAGTCAAAACTCTGTTGTGAAAATACACAACAGTAGACTTGCTAAAGAATCAGAATCAGAAATACTTTAATAATCCCAGGGGGAAATTATTTTTGTTACAAACTCCAGATATACAAACAACATATATTATACAAACAACATATATTAAGAACAAAATAAACACACACACACACACACATACATACATGTATATATACATACATACATATACACATATACATACGTACATATACATATATACATATATACATATACATATATGTGTGTGTGTAAATAAATGCAACCAACAACAAGAAGTAACTGACCAATGAACATATGACCAACTACCTCTCATTTAAAAGATTTTGTCTTTCTGCCCTCCTTACAGGAGACAAACTGTTCAGCAATCTTTTGTCTTAAAGCTTTTTCTCTGGTGGTATAAATAATGTAACAATTTACGGTTTTAAAACATTAAAATAATATACACTTTTCTTTCATAGTTCTTCAACAGGTATGCAAACAATGACATAATTTCTCACTTTTTTCTCCTCAACAGGTACAATCAAACACAACAGGTAAGTATCCACAAAAGTATTCAGCTAATCAACAAACAATGCTCAAAATATCAAAATCAATTGCACTGGCAATAAACCCATAAATACACTGCTTAACAATGACAATTTGTCCCTCCTCCTCGTCAATTCCCTGCCTTCTTCATCACAGTTACTTTATACATTGCATGCCACATACATAACCGAATTTAGCTAGCTGCTGAACAATATCCCAATTAGCAATTACCATTAGTCTAAAAAACGAAATATAATACAGAAAACACTCGACATGTCAACAAAACATAAACAGAACATCTTCCCAAACACATATCAAGCTTATTTAAACCTCGAAAGCATAAACCCTCATTCAAAGTACCTGGAAAAGGGAGATGTAAATAACCATAACCATAAGTTCCCACCTCCTCAGCACGAGCTGACCGATAAATCTAACACACCAAGAGAGGCGGGACTTAAGGCAGAATAGCCAATCATCAGCAGGTCACACTCAAAGCCGGTGTCATGTTTGAGAGGGAGGGGAGAGGAGGCAGCCGCAGCGGAGGAGTGACTGCTGTAAGGCGTTTGTGCAAAACTACGGAAAAACTGCAGAAAAAGTGCGGGTGTTGAACCCTCTCACCGGGAAAAGTGTGGGTGTTAAAACACCCACATCCCCCACGGGTGCGACACCCCTGTTTGTATGTATGGATTACTTGGATTGTTACCAACATCTGGTGAAAATTTCATGTCAACAGCACCTTTAGAAATATATTTACTGAGAAAAATGGTGACGTGTTCAATTCTTATTTTACTCGCTGTAGAGATATATATATATGCATGCATATATATACACAGGTGCATCTCAAATTAGAATGTTGTGGAAAAGTTCATTTATTTCTGTAATTCAACTCAAATTGTGAAACTCGTGTATTAAATAAATTCAATGCACACAGACTTAAGTAGTTTAAGTCTTTGGTTCTTTTAATTGTGATGATTTTGGCTCACATTTAACAAAAACCCACTTTTTTAACAAAAATTCAACAAATTAGAATACTTCATAAGACCAATAAAAAACATTTTTAGTGAATTGTTGGCCTTCTGGAAAGTATGTTCATTTACTGTATATGTACTCAATACTTGGTAGGGGCTCCTTTTGCTTTAATTATTGCCTCAATTCGGCGTGGCATGGAGGTGATCAGTTTGTGGCACTGCTGAGGTGGTATGGAAGCCCAGGTTTCTTTGACAGTGGCCTTCAGCTCATCTGCATTTTTTGGTCTCTTGTTTCTCATTTTCCTCTTGACAATACCCCAGGTCTGGTGAGTTTGCTGGCAAGTCAAGCACACCAACACCATGGTCATTTAACCAACTTTTGGTGCTTTTGGCAGTGTGGGCAAGTGCCAAATCCACCTGGAAAATGAAATCAGCATCTTTAAAAAGCTGGTCAGCAGAAGGAAGCATGAAGTGCTCCAAAATTTCTTGGTAAACAGGTGCAGTGACTTTGGTTTTCAAAAAACACAATGGACCAACACCAACAGATGACATTGCACCCCAAATCATCACAGACTGTGGAAACTTAACACTGGACATCAAGCAACTTGGGCTATGAGCTTCTCCACCCTTCCTCCAGACTCTAGGACCTTGGTTTCCAAATGAAATACAAAACTTACTATCATCTGAAAAGAGGACTTTGGACCACTGGGCAACAGTCCAGTTCTTCTTCTCCTTAGCCCAGGTAAGATGCCTCTGACGTTGTCTGTGGTTCAGGAGTGGCTTAACAAGAGGAATACAACAACTGTAGCCAAATTCCTTGACACGTCTGTGTGTGGTGGCTCTTGATGCCTTGACCCCAGCCTCAGTCCATTCCTTGTAAAGTTCATCCAAATTCTTGAATCGATTTTGCTTGACAATCCTAATAAGGCTGTGGTTCTCTCGGTTGGTTGTGCATCTTTTTCTTCCACACTTTTTCCTTCCACTCAACTTTCTGTTAGCATGCTTGGATACAGCACTCTGTGAACAGCCAGCTTCTTTGGCAATGAATGTTTGTGGCTTACCCTCCTTGTGAAGGGTGTCACTGATTGTCTTCTGGACAACTGTCAGATCATCAGTCTTCCCCATGATTGTGTAGCCTAGTGAACCAAACTGAGAGACCATTTAGAAGGCTCAGGAAACCTTTGCAGGTGTTTTGAGTTGATTAGCTGATTGATATGTTACCATATTCTAAATTGTTGAGATAGTGAATTGGTGGGGTTTTGTTAAATGTGAGCCAAAATCATCACAATTAAAAGAACCAGACTTAAACTACTTCAGTCTGTGTGCATTGAATTTATTTAATACACGAGTTTCACAATTTGAGTTGAATTACTGAAATGAGCTTTTTCACAACATTCTAATTTATTGAGATGCACTTGTGTGTATTATTTATATATATATATATATATATATATATATATATATATATATATATATATATATATATATATATATATATATATATATATATAAACAAATATAATTTGTTCTATATTCCTTTTTTATTCAGTTCACTTGTTTTATTTTTATTTATTAAAAAAAAGTTGCTTACAAAATTTCTAAATTGATTTGGATCAAATTGTCTGCTAAATGACTAAACGTAAATATAGTAAATATAAATGCTTATTACTTGAAACTACAGCAAAATAGAGGGTCAGATGTAGCCTTAAGATTATGTATAAAGAGGTGAAGAAGGAAAAGAAGTGGGTATGACGGTGGACAATCAGATTTGGCCCACTTTTAGCAGCAGTGTGAACGTTCACTCAGATTTGCAGGTGAAGGAATTCTCTTCAGTGTGAACTCTCATGTGAATTTTGAGGCTACATTTATGACTAAAACTTTTTACACAAAGATGACATATAAAACAGTTCTCTCCTAAGTGAGTCCTTATGTGGCGATTAAGGCTTACTTTATGTGTGAAACTGCTACCACATTGACCACATTTGAAATGTTTCTCTCCGGTGTGAATGGTCATGTGGTATCTACGGGTTAGTTCTGTCGTGAAGCTCTTTCCACACTGATCACAAGTGAACAGCTTCTCTCCTGTGTGAATTCTCATGTGGTTATTATGAGTATGTTTATAAGCAAATCTCTTTCCACACTGAGTGCAAATATAAGGCTTCTCTCCAGAGTGAATCCTCATGTGGACTGCCAGGTTTTGTTTTTGAGGGAAATTCTTTCCACACTGTTGGCAGGTGAAGAAGCTCTCTCCACTGTGAGTTCTCATGTGGGAATTAAGGTTGCCTTTATGTGCAAACCTCTGTCCACACTGAGAGCAAGTATAAGGCTTTTCTCCAGTGTGAATTCTCATGTGAATTTTAAGGTTTCCTTTTTGAGTGAAACTCTTTCCACACTGTTTACAGATAAAATGTCTCTCTCCAGTGTGAACTCTCATGTGGAGCGTAAGGTTTTGTTTTCGATTGAAACTCTTTCCACAATGACGGCAGGTAAAAAAACTGTTAGATTCCATCTTCTTTTCTCCAATTTTTAAATCATGATCTTTCTCATTCTGCTCTTTCTCTTCCAAATCCTTCAGCTCTTGACTCTTCTCAATCAGGTCTAGAAGAAAAATACAAAAGCAGTTTAAGGCATCAAAGTCTACTGAAAAAAAGGCTAATGAAAAAGGTGTTTCTTGTAATCTCAGAAACTCTTTGCTTTCAAACGTTCAACATGGCAGATATCAAACACCTTGCGAAACAGAGCATGCATGACCAAAGGTTTATTTTCAAGCACAACATTCTTTTGGACAGCATGAGAATTATATTGCCACTTGTGAACAAGCATTAGCACAGTTTAAAGAAAAAAAAAGTTTTGTTTTTTTGAAGGTAGAGGGTCTCTTGAGGGTCTATTTTGATGTATTGCATGTTCAGATATTCATTCAACAAAATATTCTGGGGGCATGAAATTTTAGTGAAAATCAGCAAAAATGCTGGTGGTGGCTGGCAATTTTTTTTCAAAAACGTTGGTGGGGAAAGAGTTAAGCAGCCCTTAATGTCGATCATGGATCAAATCAATCCACCATGGCAAACAGCGAATATATTTGTGCTGTTTAATGCATTTGAGAAGTTGTGTGTCCCCAGAGCATAACGGACATGTCACAGGTATATTCTTCGTCTGCATGTTAGAAAATCATGCAAATATTTCCACTTTGCTGTCAGGAGTGGGCGAGGCTTACGCAAGTGAACACGAGCTAAACAGGCGGAACACAATAGAATAGTAGTGCATCAATATGTTTCAATTGATCATAGGGGTGGGCGATATGGAAAAAATATCATACCACGATTTTTTTTTTTTTAGAAATATCACGATTCACGATTTTATCATGATTCTTTGTCATGTTGGTTTTACTATTTTTAATTTGTCTGAGCATTACAGCCAAACTAATTTCCCTATTATAAAGACAAAGTCTTTCAAGGTATAAAAAAATAAAATAAATAAAAATAAAAGACTGGCAGATATTTAGACCAAAGTGGGCGAAGATAAAAATCTGTCATTATTTTAAGAACAAAGATACACATTACAAATACACACAAAATACAAATAAAACAAACATTGCTTTATTTTCAGGTACAATAAGTGTATGTAGCGTGAATGAACAAATATAAAAATAAAACACTATATAGACTGATTCCTAAAGTAACTGTATAAAAGTTTTTCAGTCAAGAGTAGTGATTTTTCTCTTTGCGTTTTGTTGTCTATTAACGTTAAAGGAATAGTTCAGCCAAAAATTAAAATTTTGTCATCTGTCAATTCTGTCATAGTGCTTTATTTTCATATCATCATTTACTCAAAAGTTGTTTTAAACCTGAGTGAGGTTCATTCTTCTGTTGAACATAAATTCCATTTTGAAGAACGTGGAAAACCAAACAGTAGGTTCACAGTGACTTACATAGTATTTTTTTTCCTACTATCAAAATCAATGTGGACCAGCAACTGTTTGGTTACCCACGTTCTTCAAAATATCTTCTATTGTGTTCAGCACAAGAAAGAAATTAACACAGGTTTGGGACAACGTGAGTGAGTAAATAATAACAGAAATTAAATTTTAGGGTGAACTATGCCTTCTAATGACAGTCGGCTGCATGTTTAGTTCTGTCCCTTTATCTGTGTGTTCACACCGAACGCGTTGAGAGTGTCAAAGTGGCCAGAAGTCATTCATTTTCAATGTGAGCCGGCGGCGAGAGCGTCGAGGAGAGTTGAAATCAGGTCAACTTTATGGTAATGAGCTATGACGCGGTTGGGTGGCAACCAATCGGAATGTAGAAGTCCACCGCTTGAGATGATTCCAGAGAATGCAGCCCTGTAAACTTTCGTTCCGACCACATTAGTTCCTACATTAGAGACTGATAATTGCTGTGGCGGGTTTCTCAATAATTTACAACGTGTCCCTGTTTGCATACAAGAACATAAATAAAAAAAAAAAAATGATGTGTGGACCAAGGTGTCTGAGATTGTTGGTGTTCCTGGCGAGTTGCTGATGTGCATTAACGTTATATATTTTCTGAAAATAAACGGGAATTTCATGCTAACTTTAGCGCCAGAGCATGCAAAACAGTGTTACTGCTGCAGAATATTTCTGACATAGACACATATTGGATTAAACAAAAAAATAGGTGTATAAACCCTCATTCAAAATAGGTTGTACAGAGCTGCGGCAAAAAAATAAAAATAAATTTTTACATCTGATGGAGATGAGAGGTGTACGTCATATTTTAAAATGAAAGCAGTCACTTCTACCCATTTTTTTTTTTTTTTTTTTGTTCTACAAGGAAAAACAAGTGTTCTGTAACTGGTCTCCCCTGTGGTTTTGTCAACAAATTGCTTAGCTGGATAAAATAATGATAAATGTCATTAGGCTTCAATATATATACAGTCAGTGGTACATACAGCTATGCCATTTCAGACATAGCATGCAAACAAGCTATTCTGAAATGTGGGTAATGAGGTGTTTATATTGAATATGTTTTCTATTGTCTTTGAGGAGAGTTTGTAATGTAGGTTGCACACAAATTAATGTTAGTGTTACTTAAAGACCAAGGCTAGTAAATGTCTCCTATAATGTTGAAATATAATGTCTGAACACAAAAGCCACACCAGACAATTGGCTTTTAATTGGTTTATTTCGTTAGCAAACATGTAACAATAAAGTTCTTAACATCGATCAATTTCTTAATTTCACATTTAAAATTTCATGAGGTTAACTTATACCCTCCTTATGGTAAGTCTGCACAAGATCAACATGCTTGTTTGCTTTGCGGCCCCTTTAAATACAAGGCAAGCATTCAATCTAGGCCAGAGCGTCCACGAATCTTTCTACAGCGTTGCTGGCAGGGCGGCGAGGGCGAATTTTGAAGCTCTCGCCGCGTTTGGTGTGAACACACGGTAAGATCTGCACGCATACAGGCACGCATCCGTTTATCTCTCATCTGTTTACTTTCATTTTAGACATTACCAACTGTGTCTATATGTAAACCTTGTGTGTTTTGACAGTATTAGCGCAAAAGATAACTTAGTTCAGTAATCAGGTGCTGTTAGACAGGCTTTTTAGCACACGCGCTTCTGGTGTATGCGCTCAGAAATAACAGAGAGCCATGGTGGTGGCAGAAGTGACAAGGACCGAGCAGGAGCGCCTTAACATCAAGGCGGTGTCTCAGAGCCGGCAGGGAAGCTGGATGTCATGGGAAGGTGTCACAAACAGGCATTTGTCATGGTCTGATCTGTAGAAGATCCCCCAAGCTAGGCTCAGTTTCCTGATTAGATCCACCTATGACACCCTACCTTGTCCCAGAAACCTCCACCAGTGGTTCGGCACTGAAGAACTCTGCCCCCTTTGCAGTACCAGCAACGCAAGCCTCCGGCATATCCTGTCGGGCTGCAAGACAGCATTGTCCCAAGGTCGCTATAGGTGGTGACACGATCTGGTGTTGAGGAAGCTAGCAGAGGTGGCAGAGTCATGCAGACAAGATGCTAATAGGAGACCCTCCGTGCCAACGAGACGTCCCATCCTGTTTGCAAGGGCCGGAGAAAACATCAATCACCCTCACCAGAGAACAACATCTAGAGTCCTCTCACCTGGCAGCGAGTGGAGCATGAGGGTCGACCTGGAGAGGCAGCTCCAATTCCCCAGGGAGATCGTGGAAACGTCGCTCCGGCCAGACCTTATTATGTGGTCAGAGCCATGCAAGACCATCTTGTTGGTGGAGCTCACTGTCCCATGGGAGGAGGGAATGGAGGCTGCCAACGAGCGGAAGCATGCCAAGTATGCAGACCTGGCAGAAGACTGCAGAGAGGCTGGCTGGAAAGCCACCACGTGTCCTGTCGAAGTGGGATGGAGGGGCTTCGTCGGGTCCTCAACGGTTCGCCTGCTCCGCGACATGGGATGCACAGGAGCAGGGTGTCGAAAAGCCATTAAAGAACTGGCAGAGGCAGCAGAGAAGGGCAGCTTTTGGCTGTGGCTAAGGAGGAAGCATAGGGGGTGGGAACCAAATAACACCTAGGGCATCAGCAGGGGGTGGCAGGGAGAGATCCCTGCCATCGCTCCGCCACCAGGAGATGTACTGGGGTTAAAGGAGCGAAACATCCATGACTGGTGGTCCCCAGCTGATGAACGGTTTATGCCCAGAGAGGTGCTCAGAGGGGCACACCTGCACAAAAGGCACCGGTGGAGGTGCGTCAGGCAGCAATGCCCAGCAGGTCGACCATCAGCCTGTATTTCTAAGTAGACATTACCAACTGAGTCTATACGTAAACCTTGTGTGTTTTGACAGTATTAGCGCAAAATATAACTTAGTTCAGTAATCAGGCGCTGTTAGACAGGCTTTTTAGCGCACGCGCTTCTGGTGTATGCGCTCAGAAAAAACGCACGTCAGACCAGCGCACAAATTAAACATTTAACCGGCAAGGCTTGTATGCAAATAATGTACTTTTGCGATCACGAATAAGTGCAGTGTCCTGTCAGAGTAACTCTACCGCTGTATGTCGTATTGTACAGTATATTGATACGGCGGCGCCAGAACTGTAATTGATAGAATGTGCGCTGTAGCACGACACTACGATATTTCTTCAAAAGCAGATTGTGGAGATATTTTTATCGTCCACGAACAAAAATCGTCATATCGAACACCCCTGGGCTCCCAGGTGAAAAACGTGCACTTCCACAATGTACTTAAAGTGCTCTATTTTCACACACTAATTTTGTACTCAATATACCAAAAATTATTCTTTAGTACAAAGGGCTGTGCGATATTGAAAAATGCGATAACTCATTAAATAGTGCAATATTCGATATGCGATATGATAATGCTTAAAGTGCCACATGCTCAGATTTTTACGCAGCTGTTACGGAGTCAGTTCTGTTAAATTAACTATCTTGCGTCATATTATATATATTATATATATATATGTATATATGTGTGTGTGTGTGTGTATGTATGTATGTATGTATGTATGCATGTATGTATGCATCAAGAGTTGTAAAACCCACAACAAATTCCTTGTTTGCGCACACTTGGCGAATAAAACTCATTCTGATTCTAATATAAGTAGCTTACATGTTTCAGTTTTTGAGAGAAGAAAGCAAACCTACAACAACTTCTGAAAGTGAATGGTATGTTTTTAACTCTAGCACAGGGTTCCTCAAATCTTACCCTGGAGGTCCAATCCACTGCAGAGTCCAGCTCCAACCCTGATCAAATCCACCTGTCTGTGATTTTCTAATGATCCTGAAGACATAGATTAGCTTGTTCAGATGTGTTTGATTAGGGTTGCAGCTAAACTCTGCAGGAAAGTGGATCCCGAGGTCCAGATTTGAGGATGCCTGCTCTAGCATTACATAAAAATGTCATTTTAACATTAGTGCAATCATTTTAAAATCAGTTTAGGAACTGAATAATCAAAAGGGAAATAAAACACTGCTTATTCTTCACTCTATGAACTCACTGATTCTGATTTAAGCAACAAAAGTTATTTAGGCAAGAGCAGTGAAGTGATATTCTCTGTGTCTTTTGTTCATGGCCCCAAATATTGCAAGCTGTAGAGATATGCATATTGCGATATGTACATTTGCGATATTTAGATAATTTTTATATATTGCACAGCCCTAGTACTTCTTAAGATAAACTTAAAATCATCTAAATGTACTCAATAGAGATGCAATGATTGCAATTTTCTTGGCTGATTGCGATTTTTTGGAAGTGTGACCTGCCGATATCGATTTTCTTTCTAAGAGCTATAATTGACAGCATATACAAACACAAATCTATGCAAATTTCAATGCAAAAATTATTTACATAAAAGAATTATTAAACATTACAATTCCCCCAATCTGGACTAAGTTACAGATTTTCTCTCACTTAAACAACTCTCAAAATAAAGTGCTCTGTGACCGGAAAGAGGAAGAAATAGTTCAAATAAGTTGCTGTATGTAACAAAACAGATGTCATTTCCCACTATGTTTATAAATGGTCCTTTTTTCCACCTAACCTTATTAAATGTGTCATCTTTCACATTAAATTCTTACTTTATTTCAATCAATTCAGTTAGCATAATAAGAAATTGTACAGTTGTTACCATTCAAATGAAATTAGTATTAACAAACTCTATCTTTTCACTGCTGAGGAAACAGAAGCTGCATCTGAAGTGGCATTAGATGCATTTACACAGTTTGATGAAGCTGAGGTGCATAAATGCATTTACACTGCAAAATTTAAAAAAAAGAATAAATAATTTTATAAGATTAATGTTTTACATATTGTAAACATACAAATAAATGTTGAAAAAATGCAATGATACTTTTAAATATGACTAAACCACCAGTAGGTGGCGGAAAGTGTCTGTTTTAATGAGTGAGTCATTTATTCATTCATTCATCTACATCTTGAGTATCTTTTCACAGAATCACTGGTTTTGAGAATGAGAAGACAAAAATCACTTCATGACAACAAATCAGTCCCTTTTTTTTTTTTTTTTTAAGTTGCATAGTTAAGTGATGGACATGAATGCAGAGATCGAAATTGCGACCGTTTTGGTCACATATGCTCCCGAAATGTAATCTGTGCAACCCCAAAATATATTTGGGAGCATTTGTGCGAGTGCAAATAATTGCTGTGGTGTGATCTGTCTTCATTTCTCTGCAAAACGTTTGTGAATTAGTGCACAGTATGTGCCTGCTGTGAGCTGATACAATGACCGGATCACCATTCTATCCAACATTACATATCCCATTAAGCTTCATCTTTACATTCTTCTCAACTTTCATGCATATTTTAAATAGGTTATATTAGCTGTCACTCTCTTTTGCTGCACTCTGTTGTCATTTCAGCCGATGTCTTTTCCAGACTTGCACAAACTGCATTGAAATCATTTTCCAAAATGTCATTTCTGTGGAAATATTACGAAGTCTATAAACGGCCGTTAATAGAAGCCAGAGACGCTGATGACAGATGAAAGAGAAGAAAATTGGCAGAACAAGCTCACTGTTCTATGGAAGCCCATTTCCGCCACTGAATAAAAAATTAAAAAGGTAATTGCGACTTTTTCTCACAATTGACTTTTTTCCTCATAATTGCATGATACAAACTCACAATTGCGACTTTTTAACTCGCAATTGCGCGTTTATATCACGCAAGTCAGAACTGCAAGAAAAAAAAAGTCAGAATTGCGAGATATAAACTTGCAATTGCGAGAAAAAAAGACAGAATTGCGAGTTTCTCTCTCACAATTCTGAGAAAAAAGTCAGAATTATGAGATAAAAAGGTCACAATAACCTTTTTTTTTTATTTAGTGGTGGAAACAGGCTTCCATACTGTTCCCTATGCGCGAAATATAGAAAGAAAATCCCAAATATTGAATTGGGAGTGGGGGTTTATATGAATTTATTTCTAAGGGAAATTGACTGTCTTGAGAGGTTTAAAAGAAATTTTCTACTCATCTTGCATCTGTATATTGCACATAAAAAAAAACAAGGAGTGCAGCTCTGCTTTGTTAACAGCAGTAACCAATTAAACACTATAATGATGTTCCATAAATGGCACCTGTTGTCAGAGTTGCATTTACACTCAGTTGTTACGTTTCATGCAGATGTTATGTAACAAATTCACAAAGCTTAAGTCAGACCATTCTGTTTTAGCATCAGATTTTGAAATAATACATTCTAATTTACATTTGAAACTGCTCATGTATGCAGCATCTTTGTTTAGATCATGATTAAAATGCTGTGGTTGTCTCTAATTTTAAATGGCTACAAATAGGGATACAACCTGTAATAGAGCAAATAAACATCTTGTTCATGTACTCATTTTCCTTTTCTTCCTTGTCTCTAGCTTAAAAAAAAAGAAAGAAAGAAAGATATAAATATTTTTAAAAATCAGCTATCAGAATCAGCTTACTCTAAAACCATCAGCGATCGGAATTGGCCAAGTGTGTGACAAAGAACTCAGGATCAGGTTCAATTGTTGAAGCTTTAATCGTCAGGATATTGCCAGACCTTCCGCTCAATTGGCAGTTGTGATGCTCCTTAATGTTCAGTGGGTGCTCCTAAATTTTTGTTGGTGCTCCTAACTTCTTGAAGTGCTACCAAGTAAAAAAGTTAATTTCGAGCACTGGAATGGTTGTCATTTTTTTTCCATTTTGTTTTAACGCATGACGTAACGTTTGGAAGTAAGATCTTCTCAGCTTCTCTTGAAGGCAGCCTTAGTATTTGTCTGGTCATGTGATCTCAACGTGTTTTTATACATGAGGCTCCATGTCAAATAAAACCACTTAAATTTGGAAACTCATGACATTCTTCAAAAATATGGACTGAATATAGAGACTGACATTTTAATAATGAAATGAGAATAAAAACCAACCTGTTTGTTCCTCAGTATCTTCTTGTTTCAGACTGAATACTTCTTCAATCCTGAAGTCTTCACTCTCCTCTTTAATAAAAGCCATCTTTATAATAGTGTCATGTGGATCTCAGTTGCTTCACCAGGATGTTTTTTTTTTCCTGTGTGATTTGATACTGTCATGATTAAAATGAGAAGAAATGAACACAAAGAAAAACAGATCCAAGCTAAATGTCCAGGTGCGTCTCAATCAGCTCTCTTGTTCAGTAGTCAGTGCACTGCTAAAGGAGTCAGTCTCAGTTATAGTTAATGGCCTTAAATAAGATATTTACAAACACTTTATACACATTTGTTTCGATACTAAATGATCGGTCGATTACAGTCATTAGATAACACTGTTATGACTTTATTTGCAGGTGGTTTGTAAAAATTGTTTGTTGTTCTCCTTGCATTTTACACAGTTTAGAGCAGCAGGTGTCGTAAGCATTTGAGTGCTTTAATCAGTGTTTAAACCAACAAAGAGTTTCAAAAAGCTCAGTTTCTCCATCATTACTTTTTTAAATTGAATTTCAAAGTTACAATTGATTCTCAAAACCTTTTTTTTAAGTTAAGTAAAACTATTAATTGGTTCAGGGCTACTCTGAATTCAATTTTAATGAGCAGAAATGTCAACATCTCGTGCCAGAAGAGAGAAGAACAGAGAAACATATAAATACATAATTGTTTTTTACAGAAAGAGCAACTGTATTCAAATGAAACCGCTCTAATGTTTCTTTCAGGTGATTCTCCTTCACTATTTGCATTCATGTTTTTACTATAAAATGATTCACGATATCAGGAGAAATGAGAAGCAGCTTTTCTGTAACTCAAGTTACTCTCACAAATAACGTGCATTAACGTCAGATAAATCACTACAGTCTTACATTAAACAATAAATAAGCCATTTTACATCGTTAGCGTTGACTTAAAAACTTTGAAAGGGAAAAACAAACCTTTCTTCAGCCGAATCTCAGATGCAGGTGCGCGACGCAGCCTTATGACATCACATCACCACACCAAAATAAAAGTCCTGTTCAAACGCCAATGTCAGAAGTGCTGGAATATTTACAGACAACAAAAGCAAACAATTCAAACAATAAAACGTATTCAGAGTTTTATTCTTTTTTAAAATACATGTTTAAAGACATGTTGTCTAGTTGTGCTCTGAAAATAATTCCTTAAGAAAGATTATCTAGTATTTATGATTCTGTCTAAAAGGCAAAACAGTAATCTATACCAGCTTTGTCAATAAAACTAAATCTTTGTTAGGGCCACTGATTATTCAAAAATAAACAAATGCAACAGTAAATAGGTAATGACTTATTAGTTGTACAAAATTAAAAAACTGACTTTATAAATGAATACACACACACACACACAGATTGTTGTTTCCACTTATTACTTAAATTCAGTTATTAATACAGTACTTATAGTGTTTCTAATAATATATTGCACTTTTTTAATAATACGACAGTATTTTTGATAATGCTAAATATCTACATACGTGTACTTATAAACTATATACTATTTTCTTTTCAATAAATTACCTTTTTTGCTGCACAGTTGGTTTATGTTGCTTTCTCCTGAGCATGTGTACCAATTCATCACAATGACTGCTAAAACTTGTATCACAGTATGCTGTAATTGCATTGAAAGATTGAACTATTGTTGCTTTTTATATAGTTTTAGTTACTTTTTAAAAACCAACTTTTAAAAAATAAAATGAAAAGAAAAAATCTTGAACAGTTAAGAAACTAAATGAACAATTAAATTATTTGACAAATAAATTATGATTTATAGACATCTAAATATCCTAAATATATTTATAATAGAACATTTATTGATTAAAACACAGGGGGTGGACGGTAACAAAGTATTTTACTTCACTACTGTACTTGAGCAAATTTTTAAGTATGTTTTTTATTTAAAAATTTTTATTTGGCAAAACATTTACCTTTACTTCACTTTACTCCACTACATTTCATAAAACATTCCTCATTATTTTAAACTGAAGAAATCACCACTGCTCTGAGATGCAAGAGCGATATTTTAAGCTGGCCGCACACTAGAAGATTTTAAGGCCGATTTTAAGCCCAATTTGCACCCTCGTTCTGTGTCAGCCGCACCACACGGATACGTCTTCTACGTTTATTTAAGCTTTGATTTGAATGAAAACAGCGTATCCGTGTGGCGCGGCCGACTCAGAACAGCGTATGCAGTTTGTGTCCAGCGGATATTCTTCAAAATGGTGCCACGCTGACGCAGAGGACACGAATTGTTGAATAAAGTCATTATTTTTGTTTTCTTTGCGTACAAAAAGTATTCTCGTAGCTTCATAACGTTACAGTTGAACCATTGATGGCAGATGGAGTATTTTGACGATGTTTTTCATACTTTTCTGGGCCGTGACAGTGTTATTTACTTGGCAGTCAATGGGACAGTCACAAGTCTCCCAGTTTTCATCCAAAATATCTTAAATTGTGTCCCGAAGACGAACAAAGCTTTTACGGGTTTGGAGCATGAAGGCAACAGTGTGATCACTGGCATTTTTCCCCTAATAACAGTGGAAACAACTTTTTTTTGCTCATATAGATGAGTAATACATTATTCTACCCTGTAAAAGGTCTTTTATTTGTGTGCACTCACAATAACAACAAAATGTTGTGCTTTTGTAAATTCAAGAAATAAACACGATGTGCTTTCTGCCGTCTCGGTCAGCTGGAGCGCGTCACAAAAATTAAACTAAACTCAGTCTATAGTCTAAACAAAAAATGTATCATTATGTAGCCTAATCCGTATTAATGGTGCGTCGACAATGATAAAGCTGACACCGACTCTATCTCTGCAGTACAGAGAACTCTAATTTATTTATGAATAATAAATATATATCCTTACTATTTTCTCCCAACACATTCATAGTCATTACTTTTGCTGATACTTTGTGGCAAGCTTTATGTGTGTGCTTGAACATGGAATAGGCTAGCTATATATTATATTAAATATTATATATTAAATGTTCATTATGGTTTAGTATTTAAGTAATTACTACTAGTCAACTAAAAATATTCATTCGGTGCTGCGGCAGCCCCACTTTTAGTCCAGTCCACCTTTCTTCCATAACTCTTCCAGCTATGCTAAAAGCACTTGCTTCTATACTGCCGATGACAGGGACACTAAACACCAACACAGCACATCTTTTCCATCACCTTCACTGATTGATGTCTAAAACACAAAAAGAAGGAAAAGCCTAAAAAGGCCTGATGCCCGCCCCGCCTGTTATCTATGACATTAAAATTGGCCCAAAGCCTGGCTGATATGCAGGGCTCTAACTCTGAAGTAGGGGTGTCCCCGACTAAGGATTTTCATAGTCGAATCGGAATTTTCGAATCTTGCCGATAGTCGACTTGAATCATATGTTTGGGGGCGGGGCTAAATACATTACCAAGAGTCAAGTCAGACATTCAACAGTCATAAATACACAGAGAAAATGTGCAACGGACACCTCTCAGATACAAACGGTAAATAATGTTTTATGTTTTGATTAAAAGATAGTTAACATTAAACGTCAGCGAAACCCTTAAGAATTCACTTTTTTTTTTACAATAGTGCTCTCATTATAACGTTATGTATATGATCATAGTTATAACGTTCTGCATTTCTGTTTTGAGCTGCGCACGCTGAAGATGACCAGTAGAGTGAAGCATCTGATACCAGGTTTTTAATCAATGGGATTTAACTCATTTATCTGATATAGAATACGCTTCGTTATGTATATAACATAACGTTAATATTACGGCTTATAGGCTATCTGCACAAAATGCCCCGAATGCACATGAACGCGTCTGCGCGGTTCTGAATGAACTCCTTTTGTGGACGCGTTTTTCATGCAATAACATGCAGAAACACAACTAAACACTAAAAAAATCACAGCGTTTTATTATAATAGTGTTCTCATTATAATGCTATGTATATGACAGTGCCAGCCATAGTTATTAATATTCTACACTGTTGTCCTGCTCGCACCGCACACTGAAGAAATAATCTGTAGCGTAATAATCTGTAGATAATCGCTTTACTGTAGTGTAACTCAACCAAATGCATTTTATACGAGGTAAATAATATATACACGATATAAATAAACCAACTGAAACGTTTTGAAATCACTTGTTGTACCCTACCTGATCGAAAAAAAATGAAGTGTTTCACTCTGCCTGTGTCAATTTGAGTCTTGTTAAAGATTTAAATCCCTGCCGCCAAAATGCTCCTCTGTCGGTGACGGATTAGAAAGCGAAACTTTAATCTATAGGGGAAATTGGATTTATTCACGCATGTTAAAATATTTATTTATAGCTTCTTTCTTTTAAAATTCTTATTTACAGCATTACCATAATAGGGTGTATATTAACTTATTGGGAGAAAACCGGTAGTTTGATGTGAAATCAGACACTGAGCACCCCTATATAGCATGATCATAACACCCCGCGAATATTCGACTGAGATTGGGAGTCGAATCAGGCTCCTCGAATCGTCGACTATTCGGGGACACCCCTACTCTGAAGAGTTTGGTTTAACTTGAAATTGTGACAAATTTATTACTATTGCATACCTGTCGACACCCCCGTTTTTCCTGGGAGTCTCCCGTATTTCACACCCATCTTCCAGGATGGAAGGAATTAATTTTATATCTCAATGCCATATCAACAATGCCCACGCCTTTTGAAAAAAAAATTCAAAATTTAAAAAAAAAAAAAAAAATTCGTCCCCTGCACTTTTTTTGGGCTAGTGTGTTCACATAGAGGTTTTCAGGGGCCAGTGTGAATAAATATGCATTTAAATTCAAAAAGGAAAGATAGTCTATGCATGACCTTGTGTTTTATTTGTATCCAGAATGAGATGTGTACATTAGAGAGCGCTAAACACTCTCATGCAGGGCGCCTTAAGATAACCAGAGGCCACTGGGCTACAGCATTACGGTAGGCCCCTCTACCCTAAAACTTTTTTTCAGCTTTCTGACAATTATTTGTAAAATTCTGATTTCTTTTCTTGTTGATATGCCAGTTTACATTCACAAAACTGTTCTGCGCAAAATGAGAATACAAGTGTGCAAATTCACACTTTGCCAGAAGGTGACGCTTGTGGAATAGCAGAATTGTAGCCGTTACATTAAGTAAACATTGTGTTATTACAGGCATTATACAGAGTTAATATGAAAATGCAACCAAAACTTTCCTGGCCGAAATGTGAGTTTACAGGTATGATTTAATCACCATATATGACACAAAGTACTTGTTATTTATCATTGATAGATCGAAACAACATGTGGGAAGTTGGCATAAATGCGGGCTATTTGGTGACTGCTAACTGCGTTTTTATTTTGAAACATGCCATGCTCATGTTTAATTAATTAAATCATAACCGTTTAAAGTTTAATGATCACATTTAAGCAACAGGACGATTCCTATTTTTTGATCCCGGAATTTGAAATTGAGACTTTGAAGCAGCACCTTTGATGGATTACTGGGCATGTGCATTTTTGTGGCCCAAACTTAACTTCTGGTAGACTTCCGCAAAGAATCGGTGACAACACAGTCCCTCTAGAATAGATTATTTCTATTAAAACTATGTCTAGTCAGTATTATTTGGGGTTACCAGTAGAAAAAAAGAATCGTTACTTGGCCAAATTTAAATGTGACAAAGTTATACCATCAGACCCATTCAACAAAACAGTGAGACAAGAATGTTTTCCTACAGACCTGTCTGATTTATCGGAGGTCAGTCAGGTACACATCTTTGAATACCTAGTCGAAAAGGAATGTGTACATACAAAGGAGGTGTTCAAGGCATATTGCAGCTTGGATGCTTATAACTATTGTCATTCCGGAAAAGTTAAAAGCATTCTAACCCACACAAATGGAAATACCTGTGTTGTTTACAGGGAAATCGAGGCGGGTCAGAGGCTTTCAAAGAGCTACTCTGCCTGGATCGTTGCGAAGAAGTCCGGCGAAGTCCAAAGTGGGCATGCCACCTGCATGGCAGGGTAAGTATGGCTGGCTAGCTAAACAATACAGCTAACATTACATTTTACAGTAGTATTTCATAAGCTTTTTCAATACTGGAATTTATTCATTCCGTTAATAAAATGTATATCTAGATCTATGAAGCAATGGAGAGGGGTTTAACCATGTGGGTATGATTTTGGTTACTGTGGAGCAGTGTGTCCAGGATGGACTCCAGAGTGTCACTTCAAAACCAAGTGTTTGGTCATGGGTGACTTAGAAGGGGAGTATTTTAATAATTATATTTAATATATTTAACAATTATAACTACAAGCTTAAAGCCCTGAAATTAAGTTATAGTTCATATATCTGTAATAAATCAACAAGTTAGTCTAATGTATAAGATTCATTACTATATATACAGCAGTGTAGGTAAGGTCTTTTCACCATTTCTTTTAGGAAGTTGTGCCAGACTGTGCTCTCTTTTCTGTCATGTGTAACAGTAGTGAGACAGACAGCCTCTGAGTCAGGTAGTCAGGATTTCACCAGCAGTCAGGGAGAGGAATTCAGCATGTTCAGCAGCTTAGCTCAGCCCCACAGTGAGCATGGTAGTGTTCTGAGCTGTCTGAAGCTGTCCTTCATTAAACTGAACCCAGATCAAGTGGTGAAACTAGAGAGAAACACCAGAAAACAGAGCATAGAATCACTGGCATGATGCACGCAAGCTGCACAAAACAGCAAGCACAGCCATCAAGGTGCCTCCGTGTGAGATAACTAACCCGGCTGTTTCTCACCGAACACCTTTACCCAAAGTTAAACTAAAAAGTTAAAGTAAACAAGCAAACAAAAATTTAAGTAAACATCTTACCTTTAACTGCGTTTGTAATCGGCGCCATATTACTAGCCACTGGATAAGCAAACACAGACCGGAAGTTAAAGGTGCACTAAGCAATTTTTGAAAAAACACTTTTGACCATAGTGTCGGACCATGTCCCAGAACATACTTGCAGCCAATCAGCAGTAAGGGGCGTGTCTTGTATAGAGAGAAGAGGGTGCTCAATTTGAGGGTATAGGACGGACATTAGCAGATCGACAATAGATAGAACTGGAAGAAAGTGGTCTTCCACCCCTGCTACTTCCCAATCTTGTTCGTGATGCCAATTTGTGGTGGCTTCTGCCGCTTCTGTGAGAAATCACTCTTGATGTCTTGAGGTTTTGATGCCAGAAGATAAGACTTTATTGTCAGATAATGAAGCCGAGAAGCTCAGGAAAACATCTCCCGAGTCTTTGTCTGCACACTCTTTTATACAGTTTTTCTTCAAGACGTGTTCAACATAGTCCTTCTACCCCCCTACAATGTATTCATTTTACTCAGGAAACATGTTCATGATAGCAGAACAACTTGATTACTCTCCTACAGCCCTCCTTACATACATGGTCATAATGGTAGAATAACATGATTACACATTACTAGGGGTGTGCAGCGAAGCCAGTATTTGTATCTGTATTTGTATCTGTTGCGATCACAAAATTATTTGTATCTGTATTCGGATAAAACTGGAAGTAGGCGGAGCTTGAACCAGAACTTCGTACAGATATACTTGATAAGACCGTTATTAAGTTCATGGTATTACAACCTATCTTTTTTCGTAGTTATCACTGAACAAATATGCTGTGTTTAACTAAGATAATTTTTTTTTATGATTATAACATTTATTGAAATATCTTCTAACAGTCAGAGCTGATATTGTTATCTTGTATTGAAGCCTATAGGCAGTGCTTTGAGATGCAGTGCGGTTGTGCTTCAGGCAACGTGAGTTTGAGTCCCAGCTTGGGGACCTTTCGTGATCCGATAAATATTTAAATATCTTCTAATTAAAACAGTAAGGGTTCCTACGCAGTTTAGAAATATGGAAATTGATTTAAGTAATTTCCAGGAAATGCATGGAAGGCAGCTGCAACACTGGTATTTTATTTGCGCTTATTTCATTCATAGTATTTTAAACTCATTTACTTCACACACTTCTTACTGCATTGTAATTTTAGAGGTTTATGTAAAACAACATGATTTCCTTTGGCGCACCCGTTCCTGCGCAGTTTAAAAAGTATTTTACTTAAGTAATTTGCAGGTCTGGAAAAGTAGGCTATGGAAAAAAGGGAACAGAGTATGGAAAAATATTTGTTTTGACTATTTGCCCTATTCAGTGTTCTAAAATATAAAATTAATAATTTCTAAAAATAAATTTATCATACAAGTAGAGAGAATTCATGACAAACATTTAGTGATCATTTGAACATGACTGAATTAATTCAAGGCGCACATTTTCATTATACGCAGGTGTCATGAATCTGGTCCATGGACCTCCATTTGTTCGCCACCAGAGGTCACCCTTCCATCACATTGACTCTCACACCACACACTACCCCGGACTTCATTTCCCAGCAGCCATTTCCCTAATCACATGCTCACACCTGATACCCATCACACAATCACACACACTACTTAAGCCATGGACTTCCTCAGTCAGATCGCTGAGTATTGTACGCAAATATCCTAGTGATAGCTACCCTATGAAGCCCTCTAAGTTGTCTTAGTCTTGCCTGTTTTCTCGTGTTTCGATTTTCCCTAGGTCCCAGTCTCTGCTGTGGGTTCCTAATTCATTGTGGTGCTCTCCTTATCCGTCATGCTGTTCTCCTGCTCTGCTGTGGAGGTCTCCTGCTCTATCTGCTCTGCCGTGGTGGGCTCCGTCTGCTCTGCTGTGGAGGTCTCCTGCTCTGTCTGCTCCGCCGTGGAGGTCGTCTGCTCCGCCTTGGTGGGCTCCTGCTCCGTCTGCGCCGCCCTGGAGGGCTTCAGCCTCATCTGCGCCACCCTGGAGGGCTTCAGCCTCGTCTGCTCCGCCCTGGTCGGCTCCAGTCCCGCCTGCTCCGCCTTGGTGCCCTGTTCTGCCTTGGTCCTCGACCTCTCCACTCCCAAGTGGACCTGGCCCTCCGTCCCTCCCTCTGTTCCGCCTCCGCTCCAGCACCTTCTTGGATTGTGTAATGTTTGGAGCGTCTGGAAGCCGCTCCTTGGGGGGGGGCTATGTCATGAATCTGGTCCATGGACCTCCATTTGTTCGCCACCAGAGGTCACCCTTCCATCACATTGACTCTCACACCACACAGACTGTCACACACTACCCCGGACTTCATTTCCCAGCAGCTATTTCCCTAATCACATGCTCACACCTGATACCCATCACACAATCACACACACTACTTAAGCCATGGACTTCCTCAGTCAGATCGCCGAGTATTGTACGCAAATATCCTAGTGATAGCTACCCTACAAAGCCCTCTGAGTTGTCTTAGTCTTGCCTGTTTTCTCGTGTTTCGATTTCTGCCCGTGTTTCCTGGATTAACCCTTGCCTTGCCGTTCGTACTCTGTTTGCTGTGTACCTGGATTTACTCTCTCTGCCTTGCCCTGTTGGATATTGTTCGCCGATCATCGACCAAACGCTTGTTCTAGGATTACTCTTTGTCTTGTCCCTGCCATACCTGTTTGCCGTTGTTTGACCCTGCCTGTGATTTGACTATGTTTCTAAATAAAAGCTTGCATATGGATCCGCACGTCTCACGTCTCGTCAGCCCCGTTACAGCAGGACTCTTGAAACAAGTCTTTTTTTTTTTACTTCTAAATGTGCTAAACAAATGTGCGTGTGCCACGCAAACCAGCAAAAGATAAAGAATCAAACATGTAGTCCTAGTAGAAAATGTATCTGTATCTAAGTTCATTATTAGCCTACTCTTGACAGCTGGTTTGGTTTTTGAGAGACAGCAACAATAGGGTCTGGCTGCAGACTTGCACTTGCATTTTCAGACTTGCACTCTCAGACACCTGCACTTCCGCAAGTGACGTCACTTGAAGTCTTTTTTATTTTTTATTTTATTGTATTTATTAATCATTTTTTTAATTGAATCTTTCAACATTTTACACAAGTAGCCAGGTGTTGAAGACAAGAAAAAATAAACTAAATTACAATGTCACTTGCAATCGCCGCTTGCACTTTTTGCTACCTGTGACCTCACTTGCAATCCACACAAACCGTGCGTGTTGTCAATGGAGACGAGACGCTGTGGTGGTTAAACGATTAAAACTAATTTAATATCATAACATACAGGGTCCTGCAAGTCACCTGTAAGAGAATAAGACAAGACCCGCAAATCGGCCACAGAACAGCAGAATATGAACGCAATGTGCAAAGTCTCTCGTGAAGCGCTTTTAAACCTCCAGTAGAAAACACTTAATATCGCTGATAGTGCTATTAAAAGATCACATTCAATATATAGTTTATTAATTTAATGTATTACAAGGCAAGCATATGTCCATGAACACAACGAACAAACTTTCACTTTTCCTCCCATACAGCAAAATGCTTAATGTGGCATAATAACAGACTAAGATGATAAAGACCAAATTCAGTAGGCTATTTCTTATTGTTGATGCAAACTATACAGACCAAATGAACGTGCATTAAGAAATGCATTAAATGATATTAAAGGACCAACTCCGTACAGGCAAGTAGACGAGCCCAGAACGCAATGCTTTAAGTTGCACATTAAACGTTTTCCTCCTGTAGAAAATCATTATAAATAAAACACGTAATGTAGCTTAACGGACAAAGACAATGATACAAAAGGGCTGCAGACATTTTATTCTAAATGGGAAAATGCGAAACTTTGCGTGTTGCGTTTTGCGTTTATTCTGGGCTCACCTGCTTATCTGTAGGCTACATATTATGTTTTAATAATGAAGAGGAGCATATTGAGTTTGGTCTTTAGTCCGTTATGCCACATTTTGTGGTATGGGAGGAAAACACTATATACATATTACATTATATTAATAAACTGTATATTGAATTTGATCTTTTAATAGCACTATCTTAACACATTAAGCCATTTTAAGTGTTTATGATTTTCTATGGGAGGTTTAAAAGCGCTTAATGAGAGCACTGCGTTCATATTCTGCTGTTCTGTTGCCACGGATTTGCGGGTCTTGTCTTTTTCTCTTACAGATGATTTGCAGGATCCTGTATGTTATGATATTAAATGAGTTTTAATCGTTTAACCACCACAGTGTCTCGTCTCCATTGACAACACGCACGGTTTGTGTGGATTGCAAGTGACGTCACAGGTAGCAAAAAGTGCAAGCGGCGATTGCAAGTGACGTAATTTAGTTTCTTTTTTCTTGTCTTCACCACCTGGCTACTTGTGTAAAATGTTGAGAGATTCAATTTAAAAAATAATTAATAAATATAATAAAATAAAAAATAAAAAAGACTGCAAGTGACATCACTTGCAGAAGTGCAGGTGTCTGAGAGTGCAAGTCTGAAAATGCAAGTGCATGTCTGCAGCCAGACCCTTCCCGACGGCAAAGCGGCTGTTTGATTGGTGATCGCACTGGGCCTCATTTACGAAACGAACGTACGACAGAAAATTGGACGTACGGTCGTTTCAACGCAAAACTTGGAATTTATCAATATGGACGTGAGCGGTGGCTACGATCAAATCTCACGTCTGGTCTCAGTTCGTGTACGCAAGTTTTTGAACTTGCGCGCAGCATAGTAAATCTGCTGGAGAATTGTAGAAAGACAGCATTTTGTTCATTTAGGTTATTTTCCTGACCGTCAACCGATCGAAGCTCATCAGTCGATCGTTAACCAGTAAGATTAGAATGTCTTTTTGTTGTTGTTGTTGTTTGTTTTATACAGGGCTTTAGCTTTATATGCGCAAATAGCAGCATAAACAACAGACCACGAGGATTCAATCGTCGCATCATGCACCTGCAACACTTCTGTGAATGGAGAAAAACAGAAATTAAGTCTATAAAAGGAATAAAATAAATAGGATCACACAAAATATATAATAGGCTATAATATAATAGCCTATTATAAAACAAAAGGAAAAAAAACTGCAACAAGTATAGGCTACGCTCGTTTTTGTGACACTTTTAATGCATTTTATTTCTTTTCTTTATATCTTTATTTGATTTTATTCATCGGATCGCGCTGGCGCCTCACGGACACACTAACAACATTAGTTCTAGCGTTGCTTGACATTTCAGCTATTCATCATCAAACTAAAATGCAGTCAACGAAATATAAAAGTTACACTGTTTATTTTAAAAGGTCCGCTGTGAAATCAGCGTGCAGTGCCCAAACAAACATTTTTACGCATGTGAAGGATTAAGTGAAGTATAAAGCCATGTTTAGGGTACATAATAAATAATAGTTTAACAACCAAATAATACAAATATTGCAAAAATGGAAACATTTGGATTCTTGTCGAATGAGAGAGGCTTGTGAGCTCAATGCCGTTTTAGCTTTGCTTGACGTTTGTGTGCTGTTTATAATAAATGCCAGCTTATAGCGTGATTTTTTTATATTATAGTTTAATACATAATTTTATAGCTGATCATTTTGTCATTCTAGCCACGCCGAGCGACGACAAAGATAGAGATGGCGGATAAAAAACAAAAGAAGAAAACGTCTGCGGAACAAAAGAAGGCTTACACTGTGTGTACACCGGATGCACCGCAACAGCTAAAGTCTGTTTACACTGGACGCGACAAAGCAGCCACTGAAAATCATTTGAAATTTGTGTCAATATGTCACAAATAGAACGCAGCAGCAGTTTACTGTTGGGGATTTGTCGTGTCGCGGCATCCAGTGTAGACAGCATCACTGATTATAATGAGTTCTATAGTATTTTGTCGCACTGCTCGCGTCCGGTGTAGACACAGTGCTACGATAAGGCAAGAAGTAGTGTAAATATCGGATCAGCTTTCCAGCGCTGGAGAGAACTCAAGGAGCGGGAAGGCCTGCAATCGGACGCCGAGGTTGCTTTGTTTCTTCTCGATAGGTGAGTAACATTGGTTTTGCTTTGTTTCACAGAACTAATCGTTGCCGTACGTATGTGTGGGGCAGAGCTATCAAAATAGGGGCGAGACCCTTTTGGGGTAGGGGCGTGTTTGTTTTGGTGATTTCAAATATCAACATAGGCTACCAGAAATCACTTACCCTACCTTTAATGGTAGTGTAGTTTGAAGACTTGATATTTTCCAATGCCACTTGGCAAAATGATAGCACGAAGGTGACTAAGGTGCACATTGTCTCCTTCATAGAGCTCAGAAAGTGCATCATCAGCGACACATCAAGGAGACTTTCGCCACACTTTAACTTGAGGTCCAAGACTGGAATGTCAGACATGGTCATCCTTGGTTTCTGCAACTGCAAAATTATTCTTATGAAGAATGGCCCTACTACCATCTTTGAGGGCACAGACTGTGGACATGTGTTGTGTTGAAATTGCAATTTTTGAGCCTCTGCGGACAAATGAGCCAGCTTTTTTGGATGAGGCGTGTCTGTACACATTTCAGTGCCAACATTTGAGGGGTGGTATATGGATGTGCCATTCTGAGGGTAAGAAAAGAAAAGAAAAAAACATATCTTAGTAGCATAAAACAACAACTGTTATTATTATTGACTATTGCTGAGATGTCTTACGGTCAACCAAAAAATATACTTACAATGTTTTTGATTTTGTTGTTTAGCTGTTGACAAACAAAGCAAAGAAAAATACTAAACATTACCGAATGAGTCAGATATTGCATATGTCTGTATAAATTTTAAATATATTGTTTTTCATCAATGATAATATTATGAATTCTCATTCTTGATATTAAAGGGATAGTTCACCCAAAAATGAAAATTCTGTCATTAATTACTCACCCTCATGTTGTTCCAAACCTTTAAGACCTTTGTTCATCTTTGGAACACAAATTAAGATATTTTTGAGGGAATCTGAGAGCTCTCTGACCCTCCCATAGACAGCAAGGATACTATCACGATCAAGGTCCAGAAACATAGTAAGGAGATCAGTAAAATAGTCCATGTGACATCAGGGGTTCAACTTTAATTTTATGAAGCTACGAGAATACTTTTTGTGCGCTTTTGTCAGACAATTTGTCTCCTCCACATCACCCGGAGTTGGGGGTGCTGATGGGCTCATCAAGGGCATAAGAAAACAAGTCCTGATCATTTTATAGCAAATAATATGTGGCTATCGCATGCTAAATTATACGTTCAATTATCAAAATCTGTCAGACATAAACGTATATTCTATATCAGTATCTATGATATGGAATGTTTTTCAAATGACCTGACGTAGTTGTAAAATAGAAATCACATTGTTACAAAAGTAAATGTACTGAACATACAATGTGCATATTCTTTTTCTGTGTACGTCAGTATTGATTTTCCTATTGTTGAAATCTGTATCTAAAAAGTTCAGTGTGATACACAATAGCAGTCAGTGAGACACAACTGACATAACTGCATAGTATAGTAAGCAGTCAGTGTCAACAAAGTAAAACAAAAATGAAATTTGTATACAACAAGCATTTCCAGGGTTGACTGCCGTGTTGAAAAAAACATCTGCACGTATTGACTAATACAGCTCATATGACAAAATAATAATAGTAATCTGTAATATGTATAGTTGCTATGAAGTTCCTAGGATGTTGTTCATTTGCTAGGTGTGCAGTTGCTAGGGTGTTGCTATGCAGTTGCTAGGGTACTCTAGGTGGTTGCCAAGGTGTTGCTATGCAGTTGTAGGGTACACAGGGCAGTTGCTAGGATATTGCTATGTGGTTGCTAGAGTACTCAGGGTGCTTGCTAGGTTGGTTTGGCTAGTTGCTAGAGTGTTGCTATGAAGACAAACAGACAGACAGAGTTTAGAAATATTAGATAGATGAGTTTGAATGAGGTTAAATTGATTAGAAATAGGGGCGGGGGCAGGGGGGAGCAATCGAACTCGGGTTTGGACCAGGCAATCGAACCAAGTGTGAAAGCACCCTAAAAAAAAAAAAAAAAAGTTATTTTCATCCATCTATTCTCCACACCACTTATATAGGTTTTGCACATCATTTTTTTTATTTTTTTTTATGTCTATTATAGGCACAAATTCCAAGATTCTGACAATATCTCAAATATTTACTTTATTTCATGGGGGGAAAAAAAGTAATTTTAAATAAATTATTATTTTTTTAATTTATTTATTAGCATTGACCCATTGAATCTCAACCCTATTTCAGCTATTACACAAAATGTAGTTTTGACTGCATTCATCAACCCTGTTACCAAAAGTTTAAAAATTTACCATGAATGACTTCCATAATTTAAGTTTAACTGAAGTTGAAGTAAATATAAACCAGGCTCAATTTATGAAATGTTCCAAACTTATTCATCACAATTTTGAACAACTTGAACATTAACGTTTTATGACTTTAATGTTCATTAATCATTCATGAGGGATCAGGAATAAACATCAATTTCTTTGTTCTTCAGTATCTTCATGTTTCATTCTGCAGGATTATGGATCACCCATGCTTCACTTATAGGCTGATGGGAATATTCCAGCATTTATTGGTGAGCTTCACTGAAGGTGAATTGTTGTGGGAGGAGCTTCAGAAATACAAATCTGCTAAAATACAAAACAATCAAATACTGAATTTTATTTATTTATTTATTTATTTTTAAGCATCCAATGTTCGTGTTTGCATTTTCATAGATGGGTAGATACAAATTCCACAATAAAACAGGAGAATAAACTAATTCAGAAATAAATGTACAGAATTGTAAGCAGCAAATAACACCCCGGTCAAGATGAACTTCTTTTAACTTGTCATTTAGCTTAGTTTTTGGTCGTTTGTTTTTAGATTTTTGTTGTTTTTGCATGAAACATGGTTTATCCAAAACTATAATGAAATAAATTCTGTTAAGAGATTTATATCTTGTAGATTTCAATAGTGGTGATGGAGCAGTTTGTTTCAGTCCATTGACACCAGTTAAATGAGCTTTAAGTGGCAGTTTACACATGATCTGAAGACATAAACAGAATGAATGAGGTGAAAACAAGAACTATTAACATAAAATCAGCAATGTTAAGACAAGCCTTACATGATCATTAGCCGAGATCTCACTTCTACGTGTCTGTGGTAGAAATAGTTTATTTGAGTTAGGAATATTGATGAAGGATTATAAAAATCTGCAACAGTATTCTTACAATCTGAGATGAATAAAGCAGTACACCACAACAGATACAAATCACACTCACTTTTACAGTAGCTTTTCTGTTTTCTATCTGTGTGGAAGACCTTAATTATACTGTGCAGGTAAAACACTACACATAGCGGCAAATATACGTCCAAATTTATCTAAATATAGTCCTTTTCAATAGATAAACATTTGTGCACAGAGGCACCTAATAAAGCTGATTTCAGACAGACTTCAGAGGCAGCATAACGGTTTATGATCTACAACAAAATTGAGATAGCTTTGGTGATAACTAAGTGAACATTTAATTACTAAAACACTAATTTATCGCTAGAAATTACATCAAAAGGGCAAAAGGTTGGTCAAAACTTACATTTCCACACAAAACAGCCACAGCTTTTAGAGGTCATCTTTTATTTTTAGCTCAATTTGTCAGGAATGAACTCGTAGGATTGTGGGATATGTAAAGCCCAAATCACACTGCATGATTTAAGCAATCCTATAAGATCACTGCAAATCACACTGTGCGACATGGATCAAATAAACTTAGCTACGACGTTTGTGTAGACTGTACGATGAAAACACCTATTGACTCGTAAGATACGACGCACGTTACAATAGAAGAATAAAACATCAGCATGCGCTAGTGGTAAACAAAAAGAGCATGATAAATCACACTTTAGCAGTTGAAATATTTGTGTGCTGAAAAAAAGTGGAAGCAGCGAAAGAGGAAGGGATAAGAGCTCAAGGTAAGTAATTTTATGTTTTAGCGCCATGTCGCGTTGATTTCATGTCGCATTTTTATTGGTTGGTCACTAAACGTGGATTGTAGCAGCAAACACACTGTGTGGTGATCATGCTGTATCGTAGGCTATCTTTGGTCACAAGACCGTGACAACGGCCATCTTTGAACCTCTCTCACTGTACGACATAAGAGCAAAGATTAGGTTCCTATCACAGAAATCGCCACGATTGTTTCACGATGCAAATCTTTCGTCTGGGACAGCTGAAAATCGTGCAATGTGTTTAGGGCTTAAGGCAGATAAGGATACATATATGCTGCTTTCAAAACTCGGATCAGATGAAGTTCTATCTAAAGTTATATTGTTGACTTCATACCTTGGAATCCCTCGAAGGCAGCTTATTTTAGCTTTCGGACGGAGGCAAAATCTATCGCGATTTATGCTGCGGTCCTCACATGCTCGTTGCCTTCTACATGATATTTAGACAGCAAACACCAGATGCACATATAGCTATGTTCACGATGGAAACTATACAGAAATTGCCCAGTGACTTAAACTGTAAAGAGTATGGTAAATATATGAAACCCACCTCAGAAAACTCGTGAGCGGGCATGCGTCAATAATGTCATCACCTCGAGGTGAAATCAGCTGCAGATGATCAACAACCAAACAAAACAAAACAACAAAACAAAATATCTGCAATGCTAGCACGAGCTGATTTTTATGTGGTGAGATGAAGACAGTAATTATTAGATTAGTTTGTAAAACTGTGTCCTGCTTCATTGTTCTGACTTGAAAATTATATTTACTGATTAGAACCAATCATCCAACATCCAATAACTGAGCTCTACTTTCTCTACACGTATGTCTCCTATTTTTTGCACATTTTGTCCACTTGTTGTTTCAGCTCTATTGTATACAGTTTTTGCACTACTTTTATTCAGTGTCTGTTTACACTAAGTGTAAATAGCCCACCTTGTTGGCAGAAGCTATTTACACTAACTCCACCCACCAACGTGTGATTGGCTGGTCAACATTACAAATGACTGTCGACAGCTCCAGTGGCGCTGATGGTTAAACGTGAGTCGTACTTATTTTTACGCAATCGACCGGGGTTCGAATCCGCCTTTTGGCGAACTTTTTTCCTCCCTTTTCAAATTTCAAATGACATCAGAAAAGCATGTATTTTCAATAAAAATTAAGGAAATAATCAAAAAGTTGAAAATAAATTGTCGGGTAGGGTTAGGGTAGGTGTACGGAGGGCTTTATTGTCCCAATATAAGGTGGCATCCATTTAATAATCTAAATTAAATTTAAAATGTACACTCAGTAAGTTATTGCATACTGATTTATAATGTACTACAATACTGAGGTGCAGATAATTGCCACTGTTTGAAATAAGTAGTATAAATAGCAGAAAATCCTGCTTTTTTGACAGTCTAAATATAATCTATAGCTATTTGTACTTAGTGCAAATAGCCGCTGCCTACTTTTTATCCTATTTACCCTAAAGCATTTTCTTTTATTATTAAGATTACTTGTTGCTTCATTATTACTAATTTGACAAATAAATTCCTGAATGTTAAATCTCATTTTCATCAGCAGTGTCCTATCAGTCTTTAACTGTCTTTTTTCTGTACATTCAGAATTTTGCTCTGAGCTCAACTCACATGTTTTTTCTTCTTTTTTTTCTGTTGTGTAGATAAAGCAGAGCATGTCTATGTGATGAGAAATGTTGTGGTTTCTTAATTTCAGTCTGAGTTGCGGTAAGCTGCTGTTCAATTAACAACAGCAGATCATTTAATCGGGTCTGCACTCATGGTTTAATCTACTGGGTAGGTGTATAAAGCACAAGGACTTCTCATCACCACCACAAATGACCATTATAATGAAAACAATGCAGTGTAATGAAGCATCTATTAGGTTAATTTTCTCTCTTCTGCCCAGAGAAAGATGCCTCTGATGTCTTAACCCGAGTACAATGACATTCTGCAAGAGCAGTATATTTTCACTGCTCATTATCACAACAATAAAATGTTAACCTACGTCTCAAAATCAGCTTGAAACATTCATTAGAGCTGAGTTACTGTGGTCTAGACTGCCACTGCTTTTCAAAGTGTGAAAGGTTATAAGGTTTCTCTCCATTGTGATATCTCTAGTGCAGCTTTAGTTCTTCCCACAGTCAAAACACACATGACCTTTCACATCATGTCTTTTCTTGTGTAATTTTAAAAGACAGTAGGACACTCAGAAGCAAAGACCAGGAGATCCGGGCGTATCTTCAGCAGCATTCTTTATTGAAAATGTGCCGTTTTGGTGCTGCAGTCATGAAGTCCAACTAAGGCTGTGATGCACTGTATTTTATAGGCAGCTGAACTTACAAACGGCCTCAAAAGTGACTCCTTAACCAAAGCATCGAAAGACAATACAAAAAATTGCTCTAGCAAACCTAGTCCCTAAAGATAATAGTACCCCGAATGGCTTAAGCAGCACCTGGTCAGGAGAAGTAGAGGCATTTAAACGTTCACACATAGTTTGACTCTCACTTGAAACTATTTAATCTAGTCAGTAAACTGACGCCATCATGTTGAACGACCAATACAATGTCGTTCACCTTAGTTTTTCATGTGACATTAAATCAAGACACAAGATCAGTGAATCTTAAACATATTCTTACATCTGTTTTCCCACAACACCTAGCCATAAAACAATAGTGAGCCACCTTTGTACAAACTTTCACATGTTTCTTCAGGTATAATACTCATTCTTTTGCTGTATTGATCACAGTTAAAGGTGGGGTATGTATTTTTTCAAAAACGCTTTAGAAACTGAGTCAGGGCCGAGTACCAAAACAAACCTGTAGCCAATCAGCAGTAAGGGCGCGTCTAATCATGATGCAGAGGAGAGAGCGCACATCAGTGCACATGACGGACATTAGCCGAGCGATGACAGAAAGATAGAGATGGCGGATAAAAAACAAAAGCGGAAAACATCTGCGGAACAAAAGAAGGCTTACACAGGGCTCTACAGTGCGACCATATCAATTGCATTTGCGACTGAAAACTATTGCGTGCGACTATGAAAAAATATTTAGGAGCACCTGTGCGACTGACCCGATCAGCATATTTGTGTTTGCGCTGAGGGAGCTTCAAAGGTTTCTAACGTACTTACGTGTTTTTGCAGGGTTGAGTTATGTATCACAGACGTATCCTCTCATTATAACAAAGTGTAGACAGAGAGTAAATAAGAGATTAACTGTGCAGTGTAGAGAGCTGCTTTGATTATAATGGAGTTTTGTGAGATCGCGATTAACTAAGGAGAGTGACAGCTAGCAAATGTGATATTGATTTAATACAACAGCTCATTAAACGAAGTTAATATTAAGAAGTAACTTATATTGTCTGACTACAACACTATTGCCTTATTTTGCTCTATTTCGTCAATGAAAATCATTTCAGACAGTCACAGCTGAGCCGCTGCGCATCTCCATTCAAACAGCGGTGTTTCGTTTATGAATGAACTGTGTTTTTAAATGAATCTAGTGAGTCAATGATTCAATTACCCATTCATAAAGACAGTCAGATGCTTTGTTCCTGAATGAATCAGCCGTTCGAACGAATCAATTAAATAAATAATTCAGTGATAAAATCAGTGACTTGACGCCACCTGCTGGCAGTTATAATTTAATTTTTAAAGTATATTTTCTGTTATTTAAATCATTTAATATTTCTATATTCAAAATTGTATATTTAAAACATTAACCTCAACATGAATTTATGAATTGCACTCATGCAACCTGAGCCTCATTAAATGTCTAAAAATACACCTACAAGCCACTTTTGTGTTCTTCTGTGCCACCTCTGTAGTACAAATTTATTTCTTAAATACTGATTTAATTTTATCGGTAACTTATTCTTATTCTACTTCTTATTCTGTTGTTTTAATTAAAAATGTTTTTTTTTAAATTTGACAAAAGACAATTTTAATAAAGTTAGAAAAATGCCATTACAAAAGGTAAAAACAAAATTCCCTGTAAATCACTTTGAGTCAAATATCACCTCGTAATAGGAAGGTTAATTTTTTAATCAGAATTTTTGATTATTGATTAGAAGGTGCTCCTAAATTTTTGACCGTGCTCCTAAATTTTTTAAATTAGGAGCACAAGCGCTCCTAAAAGAAGTAAGCATAGAGCCCTGCTTACACCGTGTCTACACCGGAAGCGACAGTGTTGTCCTGTCTGTCTACAATGGATGCGACAAAGCGACCGTTAAAAATCATTTGAAATTTGAGTCAATGCTTCATAAATAGAACGCGGCAGCAGTTTACTGTAGGGCTCCAGTGTAGACAGCATTATTAGTGATTATAATGAGTTCTACAGTATTTTGTCGCACCGTGCCGCTCGCGTCCGGTGTAGACACGGTGTTACAATAAGGCAAGAAGTAGGACCCGTGTAAATATCGGATCAGCTTTCCAGCGCTGGAGAGAACTCAAGGAGCGGAAGGCCTGCGATCGGACGCCGAGGTTGCTTTGTTTCTTCTCAATAGGTGAGTAACATTGATTTTGCTTTGTTTCACAGAACTAATCGTTGCCGTACGTATGTGTGGGGCGGAGCTATCAAAATAGGGGCGAGACCCTTTTGAGGTAGGGGCGTGTTTGTTTTGGTGATTTGAAATATCAGCATTGGCTGCCAGAAATCACTTACCCCACCTTTAAATGGATTTTGTCCACAGTGAGAATGCAGATGTAACTTCAGAGTGCTACATGTGTGAAATATGTGGCTTGTCTCTATTGTGGATATTCATGTGTTTCTTAAGTTGGTCTTTTTGTGTGAAATTCTTCCCACACTCTCCACATGTGTGCGGTTTCTCTCTGCTGTGGATTATCATATGTGTCTTCAGGTTTGATTTTTGTGCAAAACTCTTCCCACACTGATCACATGTGTGCGGCTTTTCTCCAGTGTGGATCCTCTCGTGTATTTTCACATATCCTGGGAAATGAAATCTCTGGTCACAGTGTGAACACTTGTAAGGCTTTCCTCCAGTGTGAACTGTCTGGTGCTTTCTCAGCTCAGCGGCAGTAACAAAGGTCTTCCCACAATCAAAGCACATATGATTCTTCACACCAGTGTGTCTTTTCTGGTGTTCTTTTAAGACACTCAGCACACTAAAACTCTTTCCACACAAAGAACACACATGAGGCTTTTCTTTTCTATGAGTTTTCAAGTGGACCCTTAGGCCTGAAGCTGATGTAAAAGTTTTCCCGCACTGGTCACAGTAAAATGGTCTCTCTCCAGAATGCGAACGCAGATGTGATTTAAGAGTCCTCGCATCTGTAAAATTCTTCCCGCACTGATCACATAAGTACGGCTTTTCTCCAGTGTGGATGTTCATATGACCATTAAGGGCTCTTTTCTGTGCAAAACTCATCCCACACTGATCACACGAGTGTGGCTTCTCTCCAGTGTGGATTTTCATGTGTTTCTTCAGGTATCCTTTTTGTGCAAAACTCATCCCACACTGATCACACGTGTGTGGCTTCTCTCCAGTGTGGATTATCATATGCGTCTTCAGGTTTGATTTTTGTGTAAAACTCATCCCACACTGATCACATGTGTGCGGTTTCTCTCCAGTGTGGATCCTCATGTGTTTCTTAAGGTTTACGTTACATGTAAAACTGTTCCCACATTGATCACATGAGTATGGCTTTTCTCCAGTGTGGGTTTTCATGTGAATCTTAAGGTCTCCTTTTTGTGTAAAACTCTTTCCACACTGATCACATGTGTGCGGTTTCTCTCCAGTGTGGATCCTCATGTGTTTCTTAAGGTTTTCGTTAGATGCAAAACTTTTCCCACATTGATCACATAAGTATGGCTTTTCTCCAGTGTGGATTTTTATGTGTTGCTTAAGGTGTTCTTTTTGTATGAATCTCTTCCCACACTGATCACATGTGTGCGGTTTCTCTCCTGTGTGGATTTTTGTGTGTTTATTAAGGCTACTTTTTCGTGTGAAACTCTTCCCGCATTGATCACATGTGTGCATCTTCTCTCCACCATGAACCCTCATTTGAAGGTTAAGGCTTTTTTTGTTTGGCAATCTCTTTCCAGTCTGAGGGTAAGCATTTTTGGCTCTCCTGAATGACTTTTCTCCAGTTTTGACGTGATGATTTTTCTCCTCTCCTTCACTCAGTTCTTCACTCTCCTCGATCTGTTCCATGAAGTCTAAAAAAAAAAAAAAAAAAAAAAAGTTTTATTTTCATCCATCTATTCTCCAGACCACTCATGGGGGATTTTATTTTCTGTATATCATTAAATTTAAGGGAAATGACAAAGTGAACTCAAATATAACACCATAACATAGACAATTGCAATTCAATAGTACAGTGAATTTTGATTACATTTTAATAAACAATTATATGTCCCTGGAACTTTTCATGAATTAGGCACATTGATCAGTTGTTCTTTTTTAAAACAATATAGGCACAAATCCTTATTTTAAAATGAATGAAAACAATTTAAATGAACCTTTTTAGCATTAGCAATGACCCACTGAATCTCAATCCAATCTCAGCTTTTACACAAACTGTAGTGAAAGTGATATGTGTGTCTTGTACATGAATTTGTGCTCTGCATATAACCCAACGTTTCCCAACACTGTTCCTGGAGGCACACCAACACTACACATTTCCCAACTTTTCCTAATCAAACACACCTGAATCAACTCATCAGCTCGTTGGTAGAGACTCCAGGACTAGAAATATATTGGTCAGATAAGAGAGACATCAAAAATGTGCACTGTTGGTGTGCCTCCAGGAACAGGGTTGGAAAACACTGATATAACCCATCCAAGTGCACACACACGGCAGTGAGTAGTGAACACACACCCGGAGTAGTTTTGGCTGCATTCATCAACCCTTTTACCAAAAGGGTAAAATATTACCATAACTGACATCTATAATTTAAAATAAACTGAAGTTTATTGCAAGTAAACATAAATGAGATTTTACTTAATTTATGAAATGTTCAAAAATTTTGAAGCAGATATGGATGTAAATCAAATTCAGGAAATCTGGAATAAGAATTCAAGATTTTTTCTCACACCTCTTTTCATTGACCATTTGTTGAAAATAAAAAATGACAGAAAATAAAATTTCAGTTTTAGACTCCAGTTTGTACCCAGTTCATAGAAAGTGTCCTGTGTATTACTTGATATTTTGACTAAATAAAAACATATGACTTTTCATACTACAAATATTATGTTTATAAATGTTTATTAATGAGGATTCAAAAATAAACACCAACCTCTTTGTTCTTCGGTCTCTTCATGTTCCTTTCTGCAGGGTTCTGGGTCTCTCATGTTCTCAGTGTTCAGCTCTGCTTCACTTCTTGGCTGATGGGAATATTCCAGCATTTATTGGTGAGTTGTTGTGGGAGGAGCTTCACTGAAGGTGAGTTGTTGTGGGAGGAGCTTCAAGCTGTGTGGCAGGAATAGCAGGGGCCTATTTCATAAAACAAGTTTACCAAATAAGCCAGTCTGACTTATTGTCAGTTGATTTGTTTCAAAATAAGTCAGACTAACTGAAATAAGCCTGGCTTATTTGGTAAACTTGTTTTATGAAACAGACCCCAGATCTGCTAAAATCCAAAATAATCAGTTAATGAATTGTTTTCATTATTTCACACATTTTAAGCATTCAGTGTTTTGTTCACATTTTCAAAGATGGATAGATAAAAGTAAAAGTTCACATTCTATGAGTTTGTTTTATTTATTTGTGAGTCGATCTAATATGAACCTTAACCTTTTCGTTCGTTTATCTATCATAAGAATAAACTAACAAAGAAATAGATGAATACACAAAGAAATCAAATATAAAAATACATGAATAAAACAGAAGAATAAACTGATTCAGAAGTGATTATACAGATGTGTAAGGAACAAAAAAAAAAAAAACATTTCAACTTAGTTGAACTGTAGTTGGTTTCAGTCTGTTTACACCAATTGAATGAGCTTTAAGTGGCAGTTCACAGGTGATTTAAAGACATCAGCGTCATGAATGAGGTGAAAACAGGAACTATTAACATGAAATCAGCACTTCTGAAAAGCTTTACATGATCATCAGCAGAATTTCACTGCATTCACACCTTATTTAATTGTTTAGATACAGCATTTGAATCAACGTGGTAAAAGTGTATAAAACTACTCTATACTTTATTATTATCTCTAACAATACGAGACATAAAACTGTGTCAAAACAAATACAAACACACTCAAAACAAATGACCATGGTTACAGTATTTTTCTGAATACTTTTTGTGTGGGAGACTGTATCATTAACCGCTAGAGGTAATTAACCCTAAAAAGGGCAAGACCATAAAGAAACATCAGAAAAATAATTTATTGATATTTTACATCTTATTGGGACTCAAGTAATAGTCAAATAATTTCATGATTTTTATTTTTTTATTTTTTTTAAACTTGACTAATTTTTCAGGATACGTCACCCCTTTGTGTGTATAAATTCACAAAAAAACAAAATACTTGTTACAATATTTTAAACTATCGTAAAACATTTTCCCCATAACTTACAGCTTCACCATTTACAGCATAAGGGAAGATGCCCCATTATTAAAAACAGCATGCATTTACTCTTAAAGTTGTAGCATCATTACATATAAGGATGTTGATGCATCAGAGTTATTATAGAAAATACAAATGAACATTTTCTCATTTACTTGTCATAGCACAAAAATGTACTTACAAAATATCAAAATGACTTTTAATATCATTCTTATTTATATAAGTGTCATTCATTTACATGTTGTCAATGTAATGTACTAAATCAACTATTCTATTTAAAATTGTTTTGACAATTTAGATGAATAACTTAACAACTAATGGCAGCCAGAAAAGTAAATTTGTTCTATTAGGTATATGCAGGCATGTGAATATTTACATATTAGCTACACATCCAAACTGAATGATTTCACAAACAAGTATTAAAATGTGGGGCAGAGGGTTTCTGCAGGCTGAAAATTCACAGTTATCTTACCATTCTCTAAAATCAATGTGTACAGAATGTTTGTAGGTGCATGATTGTCCATTTTACAATCTTGTTTCTGACGCGTTGTTTGTACTTGAAAAAAAGACTGACAATAATACGCAATGGCCATACTTAAAAAAAATACACTTGGATATTCCAATCCATTTATTGTCTCCTTTTTGTTTAAAAATTCAAACAGCAACAATAAAGACTTTTTTTTTAAAGCGTCTAACTACAAAGTTTTTATTTATTTATTTTTAATTAAATATATAACATTCACAGGGGATACAGTCAAATCAATAAAATACATACACAACCAGAATACAAAACAGTAAATACCTAAATAACTACTAAGTCCATCACGATGGCCAAAAAGTTTGTTTGACCACCTTCATGCCCAGTCACTCTGCCGATTCAACAACATAAATACCTTTTGCACCCTCTAGTGGCTTGGAAGAAAACTACACAACATAATGCATCTCTTAAACCTGAGTTTTACCCGTTTGAATAATAATCAGTCACTGAATAAGAACGATTTTATAAAGTTAAGATACTGATTAAAATTGTTATTTTAATCATGTTATTTTTGCATGTCAATACTTGCATTTTTTTCCTTGTTTACATTTTCTGCCATGAATTAAACTCGCAACTACAGGACACCAGCAGTACTAATGACATTATAATACCTAAACATTCGTCCAGTGCTGTAATACACAGAGAAAACAGTTATTAGTGTAATCTGAATATAATACAGTTTAAACTTTCACTGCTCATTATCATATCAATAAAATGTTAGCCTACTTCTCAAAATCAGCTTGAAACATTCATTAGAGCTGAGTTACTGTGGTCTAGACTGCCACTGCTTTTCAAAGTGTGAAAGGTTATAAGGTTTCTCTCCACTGTAATATCTCTAGTTCAGCTTTAGTTCAGTATCTGGTGTTAAAGTCTTCCCACAATCAAAACACTATAACCTTTCACACCTTTGTCTTTTCTCGTAACTCAGAAGCAAAGACCAGGAGACCTGGGCATATCTTCAGGGAGTCGCTGAAAATGAGTGTTTGAGTTTGTTTACAGAATGCTGTTGTCACTGCTGCAAACTCCCACATATACAAATAATTATTCAAAAAATATAATTTCCCTGCAGCCGGTGACCCCCTTCCCAGTGTCAGCCCCTGGGCTTCAGCCCCTCATACTCAAAACTGGAGGATGCTCTTGCGCAGAAACTCAAAAATGGACTCGTAGAAGTAATAACTTGGCATACCAGGAAATCCCTAATATGGACAAAGGCATCCAGCTATTGCTGTAGCTAAGCTGAATTAAAAAAACATTAAGACCAGTGGCGGCTGGTGGACAAATTTCTAGGTAGGGCACCACATCCAACAATTTTAACATACACCACGATATGACTTATCCCAGTATAACAAAAAGAAAAGTATTAAGACTTGAAACATTGTGAATAAAGATAATTGTTTTATCAAGTTCAAGATTGAGGATGATTACCACAAAACTATATTTTCTGCAAGCTTTTTTCAAGATAAATTGAAAAAAAAATTAATTTTCATAATTCACAATTTATGTATACAGTGCAACAGCAAAAACTGTGAGGTAAAAATAAAATTTTCCAAGCGGAAAAGGCACGGATTTCGTGGAATGACCCCACCGCAAATTCCTATAAAAACTAGGGGTGGGAGAAAGAAATCGATTCACCTAACTATCGTGATTCTTTTCAAAACGATTTAAAAATCGATTGGTTTATCCCAGAATCGATTTATATTTAATTATTTTACTTTTAATAAGAGGTGGTGGAGAGAAGTTACCGCTTTTATTCCAACAGAGGGTAAAAAGTATTTGTTGTTATCTGTACTAGAAAATGTTGTATCCGTTTCAGAGAAAGTGTGAGAAAGCAAATCAAACCTCTTCGAGAATTCTTTCTGCACCTTCGCGTTTTAAATCCCAAGTGTGGAAACAATTTGGATTTATACACTGCTGGGAAAAACAGCACTAGACATGACTAATGGCCCTTTCAGACAGGACGCGGAATGCGCTGCGCCATGAAATCCATGGCTTGCGCGGCACGAAGATGGTTTGTTGCTGCGTCAACCGGAGCGCTCCATTGGAGAGCTGCTCGAGCTCGCAAGCACACCACGGTCAAAATTCAAAATAGTACAACTTTTCACCGCTGAGCTCAGTGACGAATATCTGAGCAGCCAATAGAAGGGGGCATTCAAACAAGCGTGGAAAGCAATTGGATGATCGAGTGTGTGTTGGAACTTCCGGAGTTATACATGCATGCAAAATACTGAAGGGAAAAGATTTCAATAGTCTTTCACCATCACTTGGACTTTGACATCGGGAGAAAAACTGTCATGGAGAAATATCTCAAATCAAGTTAGCATGTCAGGTGTGTTTTAAGTCAGGTAGTTTATTGTAGGTAGGCCATTTGCTACCCAATATGAACCCAGTGGCCAGCGCAGCGCATTCGGCGTCCTGTCTGAAAGGGCCATAAAACGGTATGCAAAGTAACATAGCACTTTATTTCCTTTCAGAGGGTTTTTTTCTACTTATTTTGTTGCACAGTTGACTATTTAATTAATGTGCAAGTTCAGGGTTTTGGTACTTGAAAGATTCATGGTTCAAGGTACTTTAAAATATACACTGTGTATGTGTATGCTCCTGAAATAAAAGTTCAGAAAGATGTGATGCATTGTTTTTGTTAATATGACTCTTTAAGGGTATGATCAAGTATTTTCCATTGTCTAGTCTTTAATAAGCAAACAAAATCACAATTAATTGTAATATTGAAATCACAATAGTTATATAATCGCAATACTCAGTTATCACAATTAGGGATGCGCGGTATACAGATACTGGAAAAATACCGGTATATATTATATTTCAAACGGTACGATATCATAATTTTGCTCAATTCGGTATTTCATATGCTGCTATTGCGAAGTGCACCTGTAGGTGGCAGTGCTTCCCAAATTGCTGCGCAACCGGTAAATGTGTCAGAACAACACGATGGATCAAACAGATTAAACTCTATCAACGCACCCGAAATGAATAAATAAAGAGAACAGTAGAAGTGAAATATGGCTTTACTTTGCAAACAAAACAGATGACAAAGGTGAACAAGCTGAGGTTACTACACCTGTATGCAAGCGTTGCTATAAATCATGTGTTGCCACAGGAGGAGGCAACACATCAAACCTTTTTAAGCATTTGTCGCTTGCTCATCCTGATCTTTTCAGAGAATTAATAGATGGACAGGTGAGCGCATCATTCATAAATTCAGATTTAATTTTAACTTTTATTTACAACTGATCAATGCACATACAGATGTGATACAGTAAGCTCAAATATGCATGTGTGACACGCTAGAAGAACCATTGAAGTTTTGGTCATGTAATATTATGCACTTGCATTTCATACAATCGAATATTAACTGAATTTGAATTAAGGAAGAGTTTTGCTATATTCATTTTAGTATCAATGATATGAAGGGAATGTTTCTGCCGCGCTGCCGACCGCTAATATGAAGCAGCCGAGAGAGCGAGAGAGTGAGATTCATATTTAATGCTTTTTCTTTGGCTGAAATCTTAAAACAATCTGAGAGAGAGAAATAATAATGTGATTTTGAATATTACTTTGATTCTTAGAATAACACTTTACAATAAAGCAACATTTGTTACATTAATTGCATTACTTCAGTTGTATTTTTTTTTCTTCAAACTCAGTCAAAATGTAACCTATGATCCCTGTAGGTTTTTTGTTACAGTTTGATACAAATGTATTACGATTATTATTATTATTATTATTATTATTTTAATAAAATTGTTTTCAATTCACTTATCTTTTGAGGCTGGTTGTTGTCATCTATGGTATCGATTTAGTATCGAAACCAAGGTATTACATTCTGATATTGTTCCGAAGCCAAAATTATGGTATCGAGCCAGCCCTAATCACAATATATATTGAATCGGCACACAAGTATTGGGATAGTACTGAATTGGCAGATTAGCGTATCTTCCCAGCCCTAATAAAAACGCACTTCTTCAGCGAGTGTCCATTATAAATCACTTGCCAGACATGCAACCATAATGAAATGTGCTTGTGCAAAAAGCTATTGTCAGTGTTTTGGACTTGTTTTTCCATGTTTTACCCCTATCCTTGTTCCTGAGTTTCCTTATATGGTCATTTTCCTGTTCTTGTTGAGTTGATTGATTATTCTATGCACCTGTTTTGGTTAATTATTCTATGTATATTAGTTCCTGTTTGTTCCTTCATTCCTTGTCTGGTCTACATGGTTACAAGTTGTTTGATTTTGTTCCTGAGTTGGATGTACCCTGCGTTTTCAGCATTAAATTCGATTCAAGTGAAGTTTGAGACTCCTGCGTTTTCCCTTACTACAACGGATTGTGACAGCTATCAGAGAGCGCACAAACATGGTCAGTTTATTTGCACACTAATAATAACGAATCGCGTGTCTAATATTGTACAATTGCTGTGTCACTGTAATCATCTTTATCTCTATTATATTACAATTGTCATCCATCAAAACTTTACTGGTAAGATGATTTGCTTTTTTCAGCCCATACAGACTAGTCCTGACTTTATATTTCTTATTTATAGAGGTATGTTTGTTCCCACCAAATCGCTGCACAAGTTACATTTACTTATATTGATGAAAGCATGTTAGTGCTTTTGGTGCCCAAATGCTGGTGGGTATGAATAATTCACAAAATGGATTGAAGATGCTTCATGAAGTTTGGTGTCAATGTGTACTTTTTTTAAAGGGGGTCATTGGATGCCCATATTCCACAAGTTGATATGATTCTTTAGGGTCTTAATAAAGTCTATAACATACTTTGGTTGGTTTTCTCAATTTCTCACCTTCTTTACCCTGTCAAAATCAGGTCTGTTTTCAGCAAGCTGTTTTTTAGTCCATGTTTCTTTAAATGCTAATGAGCTCTGCTGACCTCGCCCCTCTCTTCTGTGGGGTGATGAGCAGTACTGTTTACTTTAGCCACAAAACTAGCACGTTATTAGGAAAGGCGATTTGCAAAAATTCATAAAAACCATTATACTCACTTCTACTGTAGATGAAGCTGGATCATGAATGATTTGCGCGAACAGACTTATTTAGGCAGATCAAAGTGAAAGTAATGTTAATCCTCTGCGTCTTCAGCAGCACAGATGTCAGGAGTAAATGATGACTGCTTTATTCATTATTGCATCCAACAACAAAACACCTCAATCACTTAATCGGTGACATTCTTGTCTTCCCCTGCACCGGAGTCGACACAATGGCGGACAGCTCTCAGCTCACTCACTCAGGGCGGGTCTAAGGTAAGATGGCCTTGTCAATCAACTATCGTGGGAGCGGCCTGTTTAGAGCTACGTCATTCTGACAGGAATCTCAAACAGCCTGATTTGAGAGAGGGGATTTTTAAATGGGGATTTAAAAAAAAAACACTGGGTGGATTTTTTTTTTTTTGTCATTACAGGATGGATGTGTACACACACTTCCAACAAACATTTATGTTCAAACAACTTGAAAAATGAATTTTGCATCCAATGACCTCTTTAAATCTTTGATATGTGACCTATTAAGGGAAGAGTCAAAATATTAGTATTGTTTTTATTATTGGAATACTGTGACAACCTCTGTGGCTGCTCATCTTGGCCAGGTCCCTTCTTGAAAAGAGATTCTAAATCTCATTTTTAAACTTTTGTTCTGGTTGAATAAAGGACAAAAAGTAAACTAAAATAAAATGGACAATTTAAAAAAAAAAAAAAAAGTGTACAAGTTTTCTCATACACTTTCCAAGATGGCACCACAACTTGACGTCTCTCTCGTTTGTTTCATTTTGTTGTATCTGTGGTCCCTGTTCGTCTGGTAACACAAGTATACAATGACGAGACCCAACAAACTACTGAACGGAACTTAAATACAGAAGCAAATGAGGAAAATAAACTAGACTCAAGTGAACAGAATGACACAATCAAGGGGAGACAGAAACTAGGTCAAGGGACACATGGGATGAATGAAAACAAACTCAAAGTCCAAGTGATGGTGACAGCATGATGTCGCACTGTATTAAATAATGATAAAATTCCCCACAGTTAGTTATACTGTTTCATATTTTAATTATCATTAAAATCGATTCGATTACCGTGATTTGAGCAATTGAGGAGAAATACTGTCCAGCATAAAGCACCGTTTTAAGGCAAAAAATGGACCGAATTTGCCCTGCTGTAAATTTTGATCAGTTGATGAAAAACAAGCTTATGTGGATTCCACACATTTAAACAATTAGGATAATGTATCTGGAATTATTTATGGAGCAGATGAAATGCATATCATTTACTAATCAATTATCATTTTGACTTGATCCTTTTTTTTTTTTTTTTTATTTAAAAGCTGAAACAGTGCTGGCCCATCTAACAGGCGGTACTTGTGGTGATCTGACGTGGTTTCATATCACAGAATGAGGCAAAATCATTATTTTATATAGTAGGCTTATTCTATACAGTGATAACGGCTATGTTTAGTATTGCATTATAAATATAGTTTATTCATATAAAAATACCCGTGATGGCTTGAAGAACAGAGATAAGCCATTTAGTTGCAATCGTGTTTATTGTCTTCATGATTCACATCTCTATATGTGTTTTATTCAGCTACAGTGATAGCGTACTGTATGTCTTTGACCATATTAGGGATTTCCTGGAATGTCATATGTGACCCTGGACCACAAAACCAGTCTTAAGTGTCAATTTTTCAAAACAATATTTGGCCGAGATACAACTATTTGAATATCTGGAATCTGAGGGTGCAAAAAATCAAAATATTGAGAAAATCGCCTTTAAAGTTGTCCAAATTAAGTTCTTGGCAATGCATATTACAAATCAAAAATGAAGTTTTGAGATTTATGGTAAGAAATTTACAAAATATCTTCATGGAACATGATCTTTACTTAATATTCTAATGATTTTTGGCATAAAAGAAAAATCGATAATTTTGACCCATACAATGTATTTTTGGCTATTGCTACAAATATACCCCAGAGACTTTGTTGTGGCTTGAGGTTGATAAATTTCTTCAAAGTTGTCAATGAAGTTCAAAAAGCAGAGTTCCAGATGCCAAAATAAGACTTTATTAAACAATGAAACAAAGCCAAGATGACAGCCACTGTATCTGAGTCTTTGTCTGTCAGGGCGTCCATTTTATACCCATCTTTCTGCCCAAAATAGGTAGTTCCGGTTTTTAATTGGCTACGCCTGTCTGGTTTGCCACAATTTATTACTAGCCCACCTCGTCCATTTTTCAATGGTGGAATTTTGCCAGATCCTCCATTTTTTTTTTTTTTTTTTTTTTTAACTTTTAATTTACGGCCTCCCATTGGTTGGAGGTGATCCAATGAGACATACATCAAACTTGTTTACTTGTTCCTGTCATATTCAGGAAATCACCCAAAGTTCATTGGGTTACTTGAGTTCACTGGTATACTTCCTATGGAAAAGTACCAGTACCGCCCAATGGATGGCCCTTTCCTGTGGAAAAGTACCAGTACTGCCCAATGGATGCCCCTTTAAGACTTAAGACTTACAATCTGTATTAAGACAACCAGCATTGGAATAATTCAACATATTGATCAGTATATCGATTGCTTTCATGATTATACATCATATTTTAAGTAAGATAATACCATATTGAGTAAATATCATAATATAAAGTAAAATAACACAATAACTTAAGACTGGTTTTGTGGTCCAGGGTCACATATATGATCCTATGACTTCTGTGAGTTTCTCTAATAGATTTACTGAGCGAGGGAGCCCTCTGGCTAGCAGTAAGAATGAAACCAACATTGCATTACATGTTCATTCACTAATGCTCACAACACCTTATTTTGGGTAAAAAATATGAAAAATAATAGGCTGCTTCTCTAAGTTTTTCTCCAGTGTGGAAGAGTGTTTTTTTTTTTTTTTTCTGTCTCCGTGGATGCATAAGATTTCCTGACAAAAAAATTAAGAAATCACTTTCAATGACTTTTAATCATAATTTATTTTATAATAAATCCTTATCCATTTCTAAACATTTATAGTTATAGGCCTCCTTCATGTTAACAGGTCACGCTGCAGTTTTCTGTTAAAAATAGGCCTATTGCTAATAACCATTATGAATAATTATTTTGTTTAATGTTTTTATTTAGAAATAACAATAATCAGAATTATTAGTAGTTATATTGATATATAAAAACAACATTTTTGGCTAAATTGTGCAGCCCTACAAATAGGCACAAACAACTACAGAAAAAGTCTGAAAACCTTTCTTGTTACGGTTCAGATTTTAGAATTTACTTGATATTGCCCCTCAGAATAGTCTCTTATAACGTCATGAAGTGTCGTTACACATCGATGCTATTTTTAATTAATTTGAAATGAAAGAATGATAGAATGAAATTAAATAACGTTTATATTCCCAAACGCCTGCTCTCAGATCATTGTGCTTGAAAATTTTGATTAAGATTATTTCTAATGGTAAAATGTGATCAGCAATACATGCTTTGTTAATGTGTGCCTTATTAAATACTTTGTGCATGTTAACATGCATCACTAGTATCTTTTATTTATGAAGCATCTCATAAGCTGTAATTTTCAAGTCACACTTACTTAATAGCCTGTATTTCTAGATCTTTGAGTTTATACTGCCATCACTTGCTATCAGAATTATCGTAAATAGGAATTTCCTAGTCAGAAATTGGACATGAATGGCCTTCCAAATCTTATTTACAACTGGAGAACTCCGAGATCATTTTTACACTTGAGTTTCCGAATTAGGCGGCCCATGAACTTGAAACATGACAGAGGAGAGAAACAGCTGTAGTATTGATAAGTTTTATTAGTTGCACATATTGTACACACAGTGAAAATAGCATATTTGACTGAAATTTCAGCATCATCAGCAACCTGAATATCTTAGCGCAGAGAATCTTTGTATGGTTACTTTAATAAAACTGACTAAATATCATTTATGTAAATGGGTAGGAATGAACTCATGATTCCGGTTCTTTCAAAGAACAGAACAAAGCACTTAAATGTGAAACTCATCATTTCAACATAAAAATATGGGAAGTAGGAATTTTCTGATAGCACGTGAAAACAGCATTAACCGCTGCTGACTGTCAGATTCTGTGTTGGTCACATTTTCTATGGTACAGTTCATAAGAAAGCATGGAAGATGGAACAAGGTAAAGTTCAATTTGAATAAATATAAATGCCTTTTGCGTTTGATAAATTCAAATACATTCTAAACAAAACAGAATAGGCCCACTAGACAATTAATCTTGACAACTACTGCAATTTTGAGTATGTTATGTGCACGTCATGTCCAGAACAACAGAAAAACAACTTAATCTACTTGGTTTAACCACAGTTCCAAAAATATGATTTTAATCATATTTCAAACATTGTTTGTTCTATTTATTGGCTAAATTACCTCATCAGACTTTGCTTCCTTAAAATAATTACATAGTAAAATTTAAAAAGGAAATTGTTTGATTTTCAAATGTCCTCATGTTTCTTTTCTGACAGAAATAAGAGCTGTTGTTCTTGGGTGGCAGAAATCTGACAAAGCCTCGGTGATAAACAGCATTTTGGGTGTTGAAGTTGAGTCTGACAAATTATTTGTGAAATCTGTGACGAAAGACGGTGAAGTGAACGGAAGGAAGATAACTCTGATCAACACTTCATGTTGGTGGGAGAATTTTGTTTTGCAAGACTCGCCAGAGGTTGTTAAACAAGAGCTGGTTTGCAGTGTTTTCAAGTGTCCACCAGGACCTCACGTCATTCTATTGGTCATTAATCTCAGTTTGGATTTTACTGAAGAAAACAGACTCACCATTGAGGAGCACCTTAGTCTCTTTGGTGAGAAAATCTGGAGAGACACCATAGTGTTGCTTACACAAACCGAATCAGCGAAGGATGAAGATCTTCGGCTGATCATACAGAGATGTGGAGAAAGATATCATGCCTTTGATTTCAAAAACAAAAGTGATGGAGTCAAAGATCTACTTTACAAGATTGATGTTGTGGCAGCAAACAGTGGCAAGCATTTTGAAACACACAATGATGTGCTGCTTGACATTTAAAGAAAGAGGGATGAAAATGAAATAAGAGCAAAAGCCAGACAAGAAACTGTTCAGGGCAAAAGAGACCTACTTAAAAAAATAAGTAAGTAGTACAAGCGTGTTTAACTACCATTCAACAGTTTGGACTGGATTTATGTTAATTCATGAATGTCCAGAGATTGAGTTTTGAAAGTGAAGCTCAAATCTGAGAGTGTCACAAGTTTTGAGTAATACATTATTGGGGGCAGTCGTGGCCTAATGGATAGAGAGTTGGGCTTGTAACCCGAAGGTCGTGGGTTCGAGTCTCGGGTCCGGCAGGGAATACCACGACTGAGGTGAGACCCTTGAGCAAGGCACCAAACCCCCAACTGCTCCCCGGGCGCCGCAGCATTGGCTGCCCACTGCTCCAGGTGTATGTTCATTACTGTGTGTATGCACTTGGATGGGTTAAATGCAGAGCACAAATTCTGAGTATGGGTCACCATACTTGGCCACACACCACTTCCCTTTCCCCTTTCCCTTTCCCTTATTCCCATACTTCCATTTGTGTTATTTCAGAGCTTTCCTCACTTTACTGTTATTATAAAATGTATAGGTTGGACAAGTTTACTCGTTCTTTATTATGACTGTCACAATGGATTAAATGTGTCCAAAAGATGGATTAAATTTGTCCAAACTTCTGACTCGTAGTGCACATTGCAAATGCCTACAAATGATTTGTAGTTTTTAATGTTTGTTTGTTTCTTCTTGAAGACGCTGTGGCTCCACTCTCAGAACTGAGAATTGTTCTGCTGGGTTGGATTGTGTCTGGAAAGAGTTCAACAGGAAACACCATCTTCAATCATGACATATTTCCAATAGGAAAAACACAAAAGTGTACAAGCCATACTGGTGATGTAAATGGAAAAACAATAACCGTGTAGGACACTCCAAGCTGGTGGAAGTATTTCTCATCTAAATCCAACCCAGAATTTACACGGGCTGCAATCGTGGAGTGCATAGGTCACTCGCAACAAATGCAGTTCCCTCATGCCATGATTTTGGTGATTCCTGGTGATACTTCATTTAAGAATGAACAAAAAAGGATTATTAAAAAAAAGAAAAAAGTATGCAAGTTATTAACTTTTTTTTAAATTTTACATTTAAAAACCTAGTGTTTATTCGGGTCTAAATGATTATTCAAATTAAAAACTTAAAAAATAAGCAAGCAGGTGTGACCTGCAATATTCTAGATACACACACACACACATATATATATATATATATATATATATATATATATATATATATATATATATATATATATATATATATAGTAAAGAGCCATAGAGGTACCTAGCAGGTAAACCATGGCATTACAAATAATGTTTTTTTTTTTTTTTTTTTTTTTTTTTCCTGACCACAAAATGACTCTAATTTGCCTCTTTGCATTGGAATTCAAAACCCTTTTCTCTATTTTAACCTAATATTTATTTTATACTTGATTAATTGTAATAATAAGCAATAGAAATATTAGAAAAAAAATATTTTAAGTCATTAATGGACCATAATTATCGCACAAATGAGTATTTAGTACCAAAAGCTCTCCTCAATATTAAATAAATATAATTGGTAACACTTTACAATAAAGTTCATTAGTTAACATTAGTTAACAAGAACTAAGCATGAACAATACTTCCACAGCATTTATTAATCTTAATGTTAATTTCAGCATTTACTAATGCAATTAAAATCACAAGTTGTGTTTGTTAATATTAGCGCACTGTACTAACATGAAGAAACAATGAACGACTGTATTCTTAACTAGCATTAACAAAGATTATTAAAGAGTGTAATAAATGTAGTGTTCATTGTTCGTTCATGTTAATTAATACATTAAGTAATATTAGCGAATGACACCTTATTGTAAAGTGTTACCATATTATTGAACTAAAATATAGAACATTTATTTAACTGAAAAATAGTTCAGCTGTATGGTCACATATGATACTGTAAATGTTATGGACATAATAATCAATGCATAATATGCTATAATGTTTACCAAAAATTGCAGCGAATACCTGTATAATGAAGCTGTCATCTGTCCTGCTTATGAACCACGTGACCGCGTGGCATGGCGGCGCTGGTGAGAGCAAAGCAGAAGAAGACGAAGAAGCATTTCCAAAGCTTTCAGGACCGCATTTCCAAACTGGGAAGAAAAAGAAGGACCGAATTTCCAGGACTCTAGGTTTTTTTTTTGGGGTTTTTTTAACAGCGCCAACTAGCAACTTGGATCACCACAGATGGACAAGTAGTAGAAGAAGAAGCACTAGCAAATTGTGGACAACTTGAGCAGTGAAGTGTGAGTAACTTTACAGAGTTTCAATTAAGTTTTATTCTATAACGTTTAAACGATGCAAAGTTTACGTAGCCAAAATGAGAACTGCTAAGAAATAATAATTAATTCCCACGAATTAAGCATTCGTTTGCTGGTTTTATTGATTATCACAACGTTCTTAATTCGTGGCCATGAGTTAATTCAAAATGGCCTCAGTCAAGAATCGTGTTCTTTAGCAAGCCTAATCCCCTTGTTACAGTGGCGGAGCCCGGTGGCCAGGGAGGGGCCAGCAACCAGTCTGGGGTGGCACAGAAATCTTCATTATTTAAAAATGTGTTTGACTAAAGTACTAAACTGGTTTAGTGCCTAAAACACAACTGAATACAATAAATTTATACTTAATGGCAGAGGCGGACAAAGTATACAACTCCATTACTTGAGTGAAAGTACAGATACTTCTGGTCAAATATTACTCCATTACAAGTGTAAGTTGTGAAGACAGATTTTTACTTAAGTAAGTACTTGCTTTTAAAAGTACTGAAGTACCAAAAGTAAATTTCCTTTTTTTATGTCAATGCACTGTTTTATTATTGTTGTAATACTTGCAATACCTCTGAAGCAACTTACAATGCATTACACCTACTGAATACACTGACTAGCTTGTAGTATCTTTGGAATAAAGAGCTTTTAGAATGTTAAAAACCTATGAGGGAAACACTTTACTTTACTTTTACTTTACTTTTAGTCATTTAGCAGACGCTTTTATCAAAAGCGACTTACAAATGAGGACAACAGAAACAATCAATTGTAGTATTAAATCAACTAAAACTGATCCAAAACTAAAGCTAAAACTTTATAAATAGTATATATACATACACATTAAAAAAAAATTTAATTAAAAATGAGAAATGCATATGACAATTTCTAAACTTAATATTTAAATGAAAACAAAATAAAACTACAAACAATTCAAAATATTAAGAGAACAAAAGGTATAAGTGTAATAATGACTCTAACATAAAACTAAGCCAAACACCAAAAACAACTACGTGTATGTACACACACACACACACAGACATATATGCACACACACAGACACACATATCTATAAATTCAATATTATTTCATTTCCATGTAATTTGCTGAAGTACTAAAACAACTCAAATTAAATAAAACTAAAACTTAATAAATAACTTATACAGACACAATGGGGGAAAAAAAACTAATAAAATGACAACCATTACTAAAACTGTAACTAAAATATAAATCGATAACATATACAAATTAAACTACATTAGTTTAACAGTAATCCTAAAAAAATAACTGTGCCAAACATACAAGCAATAAATGGTTATAAAAACTGAAAGAGAAGTGAAACAAGTAATAGGAAAGAGAATAAATGGAAAGCGGTACTTATCCCTTGCCGGTGTCCCTGTCCGGTGGAGTCGCTCGGTAGAGTCGATGGTCTTTACACACTTCGGTCTTCACACGAGGGCTGCCGCAACCACTGCCACGGTATAATAACCTTTTTTATACCCGTCTAACAAATCACTAATTGAATTCAGCTTGAACACACTTTACAGTTAATCACAATAAATGGCCACGCAAGCGCAGACACGATTTCAGCACGTCTCCACTCAGTAAACAAAACAAGCGTTTCCTAGCAACGGCAACTGCGTTAAACACTAATGAGACAAGTAAATACACTTACGAGAAATAACACAAAATAATAATAATAATAATAATAATAATAATAATAATTATAATAATGATTTATTATTATTATTATTATTATTATTATTATTATTATTATTTAACACCCCTACTCACCCCAAAAAAGCAGGATGGTAGTGATTTCACACAGCTCTGACAGTGAGTGCACACATCTTTGTGTAGCCATTCATCCACATTTGAACACAGTGCACAGTGAAATTGCTGTAAAGACAGAGTGATAAGGAAAACAAAAAATCAAACCTGCTTTAAAACCCAGCAATACATCTGTGGTTGTATAACTTTACAACAGCAACACTGCTTTAACAAACAAGCAAGACTTATTTGACATCAAAACTAAAATTTTAAAAATGCTGTCTAATCTCTCTCACTGTACTTGTCACATAGAACAGTCTGTGTGGTGCTGCTTCAAACATCTATTGTGCTTTGTTCAGAGACTCACAACAGTTCTTCTGTGGCTTTATATATAGGTAATATTTTCACGTACACAATTTAGCAAAATCAAACAATATTCTGTCCAATATATACCCAGGGATGGGGAGTAACGGAATACATGTAACGGCGTTACGTAATCAGGATACAAAAATCTAGTAACTGTAATCCGATACGGTTACATCAAAAAACAAAGTATTCAGATTACAGTTACATTTTGTAAAAAGTGAGAATACTATCAGGATTAAATTTGTTTCATTTAAAATTAAATAAATGAGTATTTTGATATAACGCTATATATTTAGCGCTGCTTCATCATACAGTAGTTCCTGGTTCTGTTGACGTGTTTTTTACAGTCTATGGTTGATGCACGTGAGCCACCTGCTAGTGCGTGCGCAAATAACACCCGTCTACAATTATTCTCCTCTTCATGCTGGGAAAAAAACGTTCATGTCTGGAAATTTCAGTTTTTTGTCATCAAAAAGGATAAAGGAAATAAGTCGTACCGCATAAGCTATGCATGAAGACTCTTGCTTTAACAAAAGCTACTCAAACAACTTGAACTTTTGCAGGTACAACTAGCATGGAAATAATCATGTTACCTAAAATTTAGTGTTTGTTAGTGATTTAAAATTCCATGGTGTGCATGACTGCAGTTGTAAGTTTTCTAGCGGAAAATGAGCTGGAAAATGTAGAAATTAACACAAGAGTCCCCACACCCCGGATCAGGCAATGCAATAAAAAAAATCATAACATTTCACATTTCAACATGTAGGCTTATTTTAAAATAGACTAATATGTATATGGTGTAAATTTTTTAATGTTGTGTATAAATTATATTTATTTTTACTTGTACATGTTAAAGAAATAAAAAATAATAAAAATAAAACTTTAATACTAAACTGTATAGCCACTAGATGTCTGCATAGCCTTTTATATAGGCTATATATACTTTACTTTACTTTAAGTCATTTAGCAGACGCTTTTATCCAAAGCGACTTACAAATGAGGACAACAGAAACAATCAATTGTAGTATTTAAACAACTAAAACTGATCCAAAACTAAAAGCTAAAACTTTATAAATAGTATACAGGTGCATCTCAATAAATTAGAATGTCATGGAAAAGTTCATCTATTTCAGTAATTCAACTCAAATTGTGAAACTCGTGTATTAAATAAATTCAGTGCACACAGACTGAAATAGTTTAAGTCTTTGGTTCTTTTAATTGTGATGATTTTGGCTCACATTTAACAAAAACCCACCAATTCACTATCTGAACAAATTAGAATACTTCATAAGACCAATTTAAAAAAAATAAATAAATAAAAAATTTTTAGTGAATTGTTGGCCTTCTGGAAAGTATGTTCATTTACTGTATATGTACTCAATACTTGGTAGGGGCTCCTTTTGCTTAATTACTGCCTCAATTCGGCGTGGCATGGAGGTGATCAGTTTGTGGCACTGCTGAGGTGGTATGGAAGCCCAGGTTTCTTTGACAGTGGCCTTCAGATCATCTGCATTTTTTGGTCTCTTGTTTCTCATTTTCCTCTTGACAATACCCCATAGATTCTCTATGGGGTTCAGGTCTGGTGAGTTTGCTGGCCAGTCAAGCACACCAACACCATGGTCATTTAACCAACTTTTGGTGCTTTTGGCAGTGTGGGCAGGTGCCAAATCCTGCTGGAAAATGAAATCAGCATCTTTAACCCTTTGAGCGGTACGGTCCCACATATGGGATTCTTATTTCCGTGCCCCTGGGAGTACGGTCCCACATATGGGATTTAGAACGTTCGGTGACGTCACATAACTGTGGTTTCGCGCGTTTACTGGCGCTGAGCCAGAGACAGAAGTGCACTGCGACTGTAATATTATCACAACAATGCAGTGTTCTTAACTACATAATGCATATTTTAGGTTTAAGACATTTAAATACACATAAGTACTAGTAAAACAATACATTTAGAGCTTGTAAAATACACACAGATGTCTATGGAAGCAACAATAACAATCCATTCCAATTTAATTTGCCGATGTGTTTTATTCATATCAGATACACATAGTGTAAGTACCTATAAAGTTCACTCTATTCTTCACCCAGTTCACCGGCCACTTACTTGCATGTATTTCTGGAGAAATTGATGAATTCACGTGCTGTAAATCTGACTGACAGGACTCTCTGAACTGCGGCGCGAACAAACATGGCGGCGCCCGTCTCACGTTACAGATCACGAACAAGATCATTTATAAAGGTGTTTAAAGGACAAAACACACTCATTTACGCATATTTGTGAATCGGAATATCAGATTGTCCATGCCATGGTAAGCAAGTTTGTGAATATGTTAAATAAAAAAGGAAAAACGAAATAAAAACGATCCATCTGTCATACAGTGTTATTGTGGCCGCGGTGTGTCACGTGACAATCATGACGCATCGCCATGGAAATAGTAAGGGCAAACGTTCTAAAATAATGGTTGCCTTAAAAAAACTCACTCTGGGGGGACCGCTAGAATATTTTAAACTCACCAGCGAAAAGGTTAAAAAGCTGGTCAGCAGAAGGAAGCATGAAGTGCTCCAAAATTTCTTGGTAAGCGGGTGCAGTGACTTTGGTTTTCAAAAAACACAGTGGACCAACACCAGCAGATGACATTGCACCCCAAATCATCACAGACTGTGGAAACTTAACACTGGACTTCAAGCAACTTGGGCTATGAGCTTCTCCACCCTTCCTCCAGACTCTAGGACCTTGGTTTCCAAATGAAATACAAAACTTGCTCTCATCTGAAAAGAGGACTTTGGACCACTGGGCAACAGTCCAGTTCTTCTCCTTAGCTCAGGTAAGACGCCTCTGACGTTGTCTGTGGTTCAGGAGTGGCTTAACACAAGGAATACGACAACTGTAGCCAAATTCCTTGACACGTCTGTGTGTGGTGGCTCTTGATGCCTTGACCCCAGCCTCAGTCCATTCCTTGTGAAGTTCACCCAAATTCTTGAATCGATTTTGCTTGACAATCCTCATAAGGCTGCAGTTCTCTCGGTTGGTTGTGCATCTTTTCTTCCACGCTTTTTCCTTCCACTCAACTTTCTGTTAACATGCTTGGATACAGCACTCTGTGAACAGCCAGCTTCTTTGGCAATGAATGTTTGTGGCTTACCCTCCTTGTGAAGGGTGTCAGTGATTGTCTTCTGGACAACTGTCAGATCAGCAGTCTTCCCCATGATTGTGTAGCCTAGTGAACCAAACTGAGACCATTTTTAAGGCTCAGGAAACCTTTGCAGGTGTTTTGAGTTGATTAGCTGATTGGCATGTCACCATATTCTAATTTGTTGAGATTTGTGGGTGAATTGGTGGGTTTTTGTTAAATGTGAGCCAAAATCATCATAATTAAAAAAAAAAAACAAAGACTTAAACTACTTCAGTCTGTGTGCATTGAATTTATTTAATACACGAGTTTCACAATTTGAGTTGAATTACTGAAATAAATTAACTTTTCCATGACATTCTAATTTATTGAGATGCACCTGTATATCAATAGAAAGCTTATTTATTCAGCTTTCAGATTCATTTCAATTTAAATTTCCACTGTATGCCACATTTCACAGTCTGATGTGGACAAGTCCTATTATTATAAACTTTTCTCAATTAACATTTTTCACAGGTGTAATATAAATTCCACTTAAATGACGGGGGAAAACTTAAATATGAAAATATAAGTATGTAAACACTTTAAGAAAATATCAATCTCTCTTTCTCTCTCTCTCTATAAGTTCTTGTTGAAAACTTCGTTGAAAAAAAAACTTTTTGCAGGTAAAATACAAAATTAAATAAATAATACTACACTATAATAAAAAAATAATACACTTCGATAATAAAAAAAAAAAAAAAGCAAACAAAATAAAAATGGAAACATTTCTCTATCAAAAAATTATAACTTGTGTGCAAGGAACACAATCTGGTCAACTCTCAGGTTTTCAACTCTCAGGTTTTAGTGTTGATCTGTGACGTGATAATATTCCCACTTGTGCTGAAAGCCTGCTCAGATGGGGAACTTGTGGCAGGGATGGAGAGTATTTTTTTGCTAGATTGGCCACTCGTGGAAAATTAGCCTTGTGCTGCCTCCACCATTCCAGGGGGGTTGGTCTCACCGTCAACTTCAGCTGTCTGTAAATGTTTAGCTGTTTAGCTCCATTTCATTGGATTCTGTCTCTGACTGAGGGACAGCTTGGCGTTTACGTGATGCAGTTTTTAAGAAGCTGCCCAAAATCATCATCTGTTTCTTAGCAGGAATTTCTGACTCCTCAGCAGCTTCAACTGGTGGCACTGAAGGCCCCGATATACTTCAAATGAGGTTCATTTGCATTCTTCGTTTGGGGGCAAAAAGAAGTTCAGAAAGGCTGAGAGACGGTATACTGTTTTCAAACATTCCAACACCTTCGCGCTGCTGGAGGCGGGGTGTAGATTAATGTAAACATGTCGCGTTGTTCGCACATAAACAACACAACAGCGAAGCAATGATGAAGTGTATCTAGGTGTGAGACGGGCACCAATAGTCAGAATATTGTAGACAAAAGAATAATGATTAGCAGTAGTTTGCAATACAAAAGAATCATTCCATTTGTAGTGTGAATGGCTCATAGTCTGAAAATTTTAGTGTGATGTGAAAAAAAATTAATATTGGAGTCATTATAATAACACAGACCTGATTGTTACTTTATTTTATTATTATTCATTTATTTTATTAAACTGGGTAAATTATTGCAACTTTTTATTTTGAGGTGTCATTAATTTTGATAAAAACAAAGGTTTATTTTTTATATTCTTTTGCCATTTTATTTATTGCTTACTTTTTAAATTCACTTGTTGAAAAAACAGCAGCAGCAGTATTGTATAACAATTTTTTTGGTTTCTTGCCGCCTTATGTCTCCACTCTTTCCTTTCATTCTTTTCATGGCTTTGGAAAACTTGTCTCAGATGTTTCTCTACGTCACTTTTTGCATAAACCCGAGTCATGGACACCAAGCTTCGTTGCTATTTCTTTCTAGGAATTAAATGCCTTCGAGCGACCGTACAGGTGTGTATACATTTGTACCTGCTCAGCTATTCGACACAGTGTATTCATGTTGCTAGTAACTTGGTGTTGTTCTCCTGTCTGACCTCCGTGGAATGAGAAACTAACTGGGAGAAAAAAATCTCACGTCAAAGAACGTTGAGTTCCTGAACACACCCACTGATTACGTAATTGCCACGGACCAATGGTAGCTCAAAGGTGTTTAGGAGCCAAAGCGAACTCCTCCAGAAAGTTTGCTTTAGTGAGCTGTCAAAACAAACTTGGGTTCGGCCTGATTTTGTTCGAAATGACGTCATATCAGTTTGTTCTTCGATTTCGTTTGAAGTATATCGGGGCCTTGAGACTCCCTCTACAGGCATACTTTGTTCAGCTGCAAGACTCTCCATCTCTGCTGCAGCTTTGTCCTTCATGTAGTCTACTCTCTCTGCTTGTATGCATGTAGTTTTAAACCGAGTGTTGAGAAGGGAGCTCCTGGCTGGATTGGTCTGCATATTTCTCATTCAGATAGTCAAGAATTCTCACCTTGATGTCCTTGCTGAGCCGGGTATCGTCATCCTGTAACTTAAGAACCTGCTCATTGAAAAGTATGAAACACTCACATACTGTTCCCCAGACAAGGCATCTGTGAACTCCACAAGAGGGCTTAATGCTTTATTCACAGACTCAAGAACATCCATGTCCTGCCATGTTAGAGCTAAATGTCTGGTCTTTTTGTCAGCTTGCAGGACCTGTGTTAGAGCCTTCTCCTGCTCTATGACCTTTGTGATAATTTGTTGCCTGGAGGCCCATCTTGTTGGACTTTCAGTGATGAGTTTATGAGCAGGCAAGTCTAGCTGTGCCTGGGCAATGGCGAGTTCATGCTGTCTCTTCCATGTTTTGAGAAGGCACTCACAACTCTTTTGCAGACCCCAAATGCACGATCAACCTGGGGCACCTTCACACCTCTCTCTGTTTAGAAAAATCGGAAAAGGAGCATGTATTAACATGTAGCGTTAACTGAACATCAGACTTTACAAGTTGCAGACATTAAACATGTTTAAAATATTTAACTCTAAGATTTAGCAAGATAAACAACATAAATAACATTATAGTTTCATAATTAGGTGATAAAGTTAAAGGTATCCCTGTACAATAAGGTTTTAACATTAGTTAATGAGTTAACGACCATGAATAAACTAGTACGAGCAGTATATTTGTCACAGTATTTATTCATCTTTGTTGATGTTAGTTCACAGTGCATTTACTAATGTTTACAAATACTTTTGATTGTAATAATGTATTAGTAAATGTTAAAATTAACATGATCAAAGATTATTAAATGCTGTAGAAGTATAGTTCATTATTAGTTCGTTAACTAATGTAGATAACCGTTTTGTTACCAAGTTAAAGACAGAGATGAATTACTATTACTATTATTGTCAATGTAATTTAATTACACACTTACCAATGGCTAAAAGAAGACGATGACCAAAACACCGTAACCTCATCCAGTCTTTTAGTTGCAGCGCTCTGATGTTGTTTGTGGCATTATCAGCAGTAGGGCTGAAACGATTAGTCGACATTATCGACAATGTCGACAATAAAAATTGTCGACAAATATTTCTGTTGTCGAGTAATCGTTTGATCCCATATGATCTAATGTAAGAGCCTGCAATAATGCGGTTGGACCAGTGTGGTGCTGTAGCACAAGACTGTAATTCTGATGCAGTTCAAGAGAAGAAGAAACACACAGCGCTTTAGAGCACAGCGTTTTCTTCTCAATAACGCAATAAACAACAAACAAAACAACAGTTTAAACAACAAAAACTGACAGCGGTGAGAAAGTGATGTTTGCAAGAGCTCTTCAGTTCGGTACTTCAGTAAAGCAGTCACATCATGTTTATTTATATAGTACTTTATGCAAGAGAGAGCCTTAAATCAAGCAGTTTAGTTTGTGTCGCTTTGCTTTAACTAGCTAATGATAAAATCTTTTTATTAGTTGGGGAAAGAAATTAATTAAAGTGATAGTTTGGTTTGCAGAGATCAAAGCTTGATCTTGCTCAGGACTGTTTTGATTATCATAACCCTATAAGGTATTTTAAGAGAGATATATGTTGGAATAAAATCGTTTATCAAAAAAATAAAGCATCTTATCACTTACCTTTATTTTGTTTCTTATCCATATGACTTACAAAATGAGATGTTAGGCAGAATGTGTCACTCAGTTATTCAGTAATGTTGATTTAAGAGTTTCTCTGTCTGTCATCTCATTTTGTGTGCCAAATATATCAATTTATATAAATTAATTGGTAATGCTTTTACAGTAAGGTGTTATAATGTATTACCTAACATGAATGAACAATACATTACACTATATCTTTGTTAATGTTATTTAATAAATGCAGTCTTTCATTGTTAGTTCATATTAATTCACAGTGCATTAACTAATGTAAACAAACACAACTTGTGATTTTAATAATGCATTAGTAAATGCTGAAATTAATATTAACTAAGATTAATAAATGCTGTAGAAGTGTTGTTCATTATTAGATTGTGTTAACTAATGTAGTCAACTAATGTTAACTAATGAAACTTTATTTTAAAGTGTTAGCAATTTATTGTGTAATAATTTTAATTAATTACATGTGTGACCCTGGAGCACAAAACCAGTCATAAGTAACACAGGTATATTTGTAACAATAGCCAACAATACATTATATGGGTCAAAATGATCAATATTTCTTTTATGCCAAAAATCAATAGGATATTAAGTAAATATCATGTTCCATTGAAGCTTAATTTTTGATTAGTAATTCGCATTGCTAAGAACTTCATTTGGACAACTTTAAAGGCGATTTTCTCAATATTTTGATTTTTTTTTTTTTTTTTTTTTGCACCCTCAGGTTCCAGATTTTCAAATAGTTGTATCTCGTCCAAATATTTTCCTATCCTAACAAACCATACATCAATGGAAAGCTTATTTACCCAGCTTTCAGGTGATGTATAAATGTCAATTTCAAAAAATTGACACTTAAGACTGGTTTTCTGGTCCAGGGTCACGTATGATTTTCAAAAGCTGAAGTGATTACCTTTTATTTATTTGCTAGAATATGTATAACTCAATATTTTAACTAATTGCAAAAGCTGAATAATCAAAGTCTATTGATTAATCAGTGAATAATTGAAGATTAATCGATTAACCGTTCTAATAATCATTAGATTAATTGATTATCAAAATAATCGTTTGTTGCAGCCCTAATCAGCAGTGACGCAGACTTGACGCTCCTCTCGCAATCCCCATGACTGAAGCGCTTCCTTTAATAGATTATTAGATATACTTTCTAGCTTACATGTTGGTAAATGTTTTGATGTCCGTTTCTTTGTGCTATTAAACTGGGCTAACTTACATTTGCCTTTTTTCACCATAGACCTCATGCTGCTGAAAGAGGAGTGCATAGTACCGAATGAAACGGAAGAGAAAGAACAATATGAGACTCATCATGATTTTAAAACCGGAGAAGAATCTTTCAGTTGGCCACAGATTAAAGAGACTTTCTCAAAGAAAACAACTCATAAAACAGGAACTGAAAGTTATTTCACTCCTTTTCACTGTGAAAAGAGTTTCAATGAACATGGCAACCTTAAAGTCCACATGAGAGTTCACACTGGAGACAAGCCTTACACCTGCAAAAAGTCTGAAGTCAGTTTCACTCATGAAAGAAACCTTTACAGGCACATGAGAAAATTACACTGCATTTATTAAACAAAAACCTGATCAATACATTCATTTGAGAAAACTGTTTTATGTCATCAGTGTGGAAGGAGTTTCACAGACAGGAATCGTGTAATAATGTTAAGATGTGCAGGAAGCTCAGATGTGAAGACCAGGAGACTGGTTTATATTCAGCAGGATTCTATATTGAGAAGGTGCAGTGTGGCACCGTTAGAGTTGGGGTACTCGATCTTGGACTTGGACTCAAGTCTGAGCTTGAGTCCAATTATTAACAATGTATTAGACATGGACTCAGGAATTTTACAGAGTATGGTCGAGTCAACATCATGTGTAACACTAAAGGGATAGTTGACCCAAAAATTAAAATTCTGTCATTAATTACTCACCCTCATGTCGTTCCAAACCCCTAAGACCTTTGTTCATCTTCAGAACACAAATTAAGATATTTTTGATGAAATCCGAGAGCTCCTCCATAGACAGAAACGTAGTAAGGACGTCGGTAAAACAGTCCATGTAACATCAGTGGTTCAACAGTAATTTTACAAAGCTACGAGAATATTTTTAGTGTGCCAAGAAAACAAAAATAATGACTTTATTCAACAATTCTTCTCAAAATTAGATCATCCGCCATTATAGAGAGTACCATGACGCATGCATCTGCTTTCCTCTGCACCTGATGTCCTTACTTCGTTTCTTGGCCTGGGTGGGTACATTTTAGTTGCATTGCTGTCTATGGAGGGTCAGAAAGCTCTGAACAACACATAACACACCTCAGTACTGCACATCTGTAAATAACTCATCAAACCTTCATCTGTAAATAGCACATATGCACATCCACAGTTCAGTCTATGGACATTTTCCTTTTTATATATATTTTTATTACTCTTGTTATTTATAATTTATTGTCTGTTCTCTCTAATATTAGTGTTTTATTACTTTAATTTTATGTATGTCCAGACTATGTTTGTACTTTCTGTACTGGAAGCTCCTAACACCAAAACAAATTCCTTGTGTGTGTAAACACACTTAACAATAACGCTCTTTCTGATTCTGAAATTATATCTATTTTCCCAAAAAAAACAGTTTATTCCATTTATTATGTCTGAACCCTAGTGTATTGAAAGAAACTACACATTATCAACATTATTAGAAATGATCAGTTTTCTGTAATAACAGCACCAAATTACTGATTGTAATATCAGACTAACTGAAAAGGTTTTACACATGAAGACATAAATTGTGTTTTTGTGAAGAATCATCTGACTGGTGTACATCACATGAAAGAAAACTGTACTGTCTTCTATATAGTCTTTTATATAAAGTGTTTTAGGTATACATTACAAATGACCAGAGTTGGGTATAACGCATTACACAGTAACTTGCTGTATTCTGCCTTACTGTATTCTAATTACTTTTTCCTGGTAACGCAATAATGTGCTACATTTTAAATTTATGTAATTTGATTACAGTTACTAATAATCAATAAAATTGTCACTTAAGTTACAAATGCAGTGTCAAAAAATATGAAAAAAATATTGTTTTTTGCGTCAGTATGCCCTTTAATAAATCTGATAAAAATAAATTTAATAAATGCAGACGAGTCCTACAACATTTAGATGCAATGAAAGGTTGCCTATCATATTTTAAAATGTTCCACTCGACATTTTGGTCTGGCATTATAGATTGGGAAAAGTTCAACAAGTGAACGTGTACAAGTTTATTTCACAGTAACACTAATATAAGTAAAAAATAAATGACTCCTCAGAATGAGATTCATTGCTGGATTAAACCACGTCACATCGCATTCTTTTTCTGAGATCAATTCAAGGCTTGTTCCTAATGGCGTGTCATCTTCCAAAAATGAAAAGTAGCCGAGATGAACTTGATTAATCTTTCTTTGTTTACAGAGGTGATGTGGGTGTTTACATATTCGCACGCATGGTTTCGCGTGGATGATTATCTTATAGCGTGCAATGTGCCTGGGATTGATCACATTATAAGTGAGCTCAGACGGGAAAGACTGTACCTTGCATTGGTTTCACACATATTATTTTATCAGAGAATATTTGTTTTCAACACTACTTTCTTCATTTAAAAATAGACACTTCAAGCTTTCTTTAGATATATTTCTCATGTGATTTTCGTTCATTTTAGTGACTCATTTCAGGAAGATATTCGCGGAGACTGAGAATGCAGAAAGCGCACCCTATTTGTTTTCTTTATTTTACAACACCAGCAAAAAAAAAAGTTTTGTTGATATTGGGAGTGTATACAAATAATACTTATGTAATTTTTCAGTCAATATTAAATTAATGAAAGAACTATGAGTTTCTCTTTGTAGTGTATTTTTTTGGTTTGATTACTTTCAAGTTACTACCCTCCAGCTCAGTCCTGTGGTGTCTGGGAGGTCCATGGGGCGATGATAATTGGCCCCGATCCATAAAAGAGAGTTTAGAGTGGCGTCGTCCAGCACCATACACACGGTGAGCCCGCAGAACTCCTGTGCATACTCCACAAATGGGAGATCTCTGCGTGCTAGGGTGGAGAATCGTGCGGCAACCTCCATTGCCGCGGAGGGGGGAAAACAGGAGAACCAAAAAACTTTTCAAAAACGAAAACAAAAACATGGGGAGAAGGGGCCCCACTTACTTTTTGTTAGGTCCGCTGTTCTGTCACGTTATCTCTGGAGCGAGGAGAAGTACAAATCAAAATAGTCTTTAATGGAAATTAAACCAGGGAACATGGAGAACACGGTATGACGACAGACAGCGGACGCTAGACACTGGGAAACACAGGGCTTAAGAACTGGGAGACAAATGAGATAATTAATTAACACAGGTGGAACTAAACCTAACCCTAATGGGAACAGGAAACTAACCAAATATGGGCATAACACAGGTAAACTGGGTCAATGGAAAGAACAATGGGGAGAAAAACACAAGACATGGGGACACAGGTCTGACAGTTTGCTCTAACGTTCACGCAAGAACTGTCATTCTGACTTTCAGACAACTGGAGCATGTCAGCCGAGATAAATACACATACTTTACTGAGATTTACTGTATGCCTTCTGTTATTAAATTTGATTATAACTGAAATCCTATCTAAAAAAAAAAAAATCTGATAACATTCCTGGGCGCACTGGCGCGAAATGCTGCGCACTGCGAGGATTTTTTATTTATTAATAAATAATATAATATTAATTATATTAAGTTACTATAATATAAAATTAATATAATATTAATTTTATTTATTTATTAATAAGCAAGATTTTTGCTTGTTAATAGCCTAAATTACATTTTCGATTTGTTTCTCGCATCAGACACTATAGAATACTTTAAAAACACTTGGAATATATGGCACGATTTGCATGGGATTATTTTATGACGTGTTTTTAAATCCTCTTTTAAATAATAATAATAATAATAATTAACTGCATGCAAACGCGAGCAGGAAACAGGTAATAAGGATTTAAAACAAGAAGTTTTTAATAATTTTAAATCAAGTTTTAAATAATTTTATTTTGTACCATGGACTAATTTATGAGATCTCTATTTCACCTTAATGTATTGAGTATTTTTTGAGTATTTATTTTTATTTATTTTTTATTATTTTTGTAGAATCGTAGGGGAAGAGCTGATTTCCTTTTTCTCTTTTTTTTTCCTGTTCATTCATATAACTGCCTGTTTATCTGCCAGGTTATTTCCAAATATGTGGGTTTATATATATATATATATATATATATATATGTACATATATGGTAACACTTTAGAACAGTGATTTTCAATCCTGTTCCTCGGGACCCACTGCTCTGCACATTTTGCATGTCTCCCTTATCTGACACACTCATTTGAGTTCATGGAGCTCTTTCCTAATGAGCTGATGATCTGAATCAGGTGTGTAAATTAGGGAGACATGAAAAATGTGCAGAGCTGTGGGTCCCCAGGAACAAGTTTGAAAACCACTGCTTTAGAATAGGGAACACTTATTCACTATTAACGACGACTTTTCCCTCAATAAACTCCTAACTTTTTTTTTTGTGCTGTAGGTTAATAGCTGCAGTTTTGTCTTCTTGATATTCTCTCCCAAATTAAGCTGGTTGAAAAACACGTGGTGATGCGAATTATTGTGGCCCAGCCACACTTTTAAAGGCCCACCCATCATCCAGTTTCTGCCTCTGCCACTGATTGTTACTAATAATATATTAAATGGTTATAAATGGTTCTAGCCAACATTTATTTAACCAATAATTCAACTTTGAATAACTCACTGAATAACTTGAATAACTGCTTGATATATTGGCGTGTGAAGGACTTTTATTTTGGTAGGGAGCTGTGACGTCATAAGTCTGCGCTGCTCTCCTGTGATTCGGCTGAAGAAAGGTGTGTGTTTTTAAACATTTACTGTGTTCACATCAATGCAAACCGTCGAGTCTTATAGTTTTTACAAGCGATATAAAGTTATTCATTGATATTGATTTTAACATTGTAATGCTTTATCTATCGATTATATGCTCGTTATTTTGAGCCACTCATGAATCAGTTTATCATAAACACGAATTCGCTCATTAGTGATGGAGAAAACAGAAACTCCGAGTCAAATCAATTACTTCCCAAAACGATTCTCTGTTTATAGTCGCTCATGCAGGACAAAACAGTGTAAACACAAACAAGTGTAATAATGACTACTTTTACAAATCAATAGCAAATGTTTTGACGAAAGTGCATTCGATTAAATGTGATCAACAAACCATTACAATACAAACACAAACATAAATGTCTAAATATGAAATGTCTGTGTAATTGTGTTCTTGTGTTAATTTGTTGTGCCAGTTTTTAGTGTTTTTGTCTAATTATGGCCTGGTTTCACAGACAGGGCTTAGTTTAAACCAGGATTAAACCATAGTTCAGTTGTTTAATTTTTATGAAAGTGTCTTAGAAAAAAACATTACTGGTGTGCGTCTTGATACAAAGGCACTGACACATTTTAAGATCAGTCAGTGCAAGTTTCTTTTAGTTGAAACGGCTCAGACTGAAACTGTAGGTATGTCATTTAAGGCCATTAATTATCACTCTGAGTCCCTTACCAGTGCGCTGACTACTGAACTAGGGAGCTGATTGAGACGCAACTCTGAGATTTAGTTTGGATTGATTTTTCTTTGTTGATCGTTCTCATCTTAAACATGACAGATTGTCCAAACACACAGAAAAACTCCTGCTGAGATCCACACACTCTTATAAAGATGGCGTTTATTAAAGAGGAGAGTGAAGACATGAAGATTGAAGAAGTATTCAGTTTGAAACAAGAAGAGACTAAGGAACAAACAGGTTGGTTTTCATTCTCATTTGATGCTCATTAAAATGTCAAGCTCTACAGAAAAATGCATTATATTTTTGAAGCATATCCAGGTGTGTAAACTGCTTGAGAAATTTAACTTACTGTACTTATTACTTTTGAGAGATTTGTATTTGACTGAAGTACAATTTCAAACTTTTAAACTTTTTGTACTTTTATTTGATTACTGAAGAAAAACTTTTTACTCCTTACAATTTAATTTCAAATTGAGAAGTAGGCTACTTGTTATTTTTTCCATTTTATTGCATTTTACATTTACATTTACATTTAGTCATTTAGCAGACGCTTTTATCCAAAGCGACTTACAAATGAGGACAATAGAAGCAATCAAAACCAACAAAAGAGCAACAACATGCAAGCGCTATGACAAGTCATGGTTAGCCTAATGCAGTACACTTTTGAATTTATTTATTTATTTGTTTGTTTATTTTTTTTAAAAGAAAACAAGTAGATAGAATATAGAAAAGAAAGGTAGTGTTAGTTTTTCAAGAAAATCAAGCAGTTAGAGAATAAATATGCAATAGATAGGAGGGTCAAGTGTGTTTTTTTTTTTTTTGTTTTTTGTTTTTTTTAAATAAAAAGGCGACAGATAGATAAAATAAAATTAGAAAAGAGAATGCTAGAGTTAGAGGTTCAAATAAAGATGGAAGAGATGGGTTTTTAGCCGTTTCTTGCAGATGGCTAAGGATTCAGCTGTTCGGATTGAGTTGGGCAGGTCATTCCACCAGATGGGAACAGTTAATGAAAAAGTCAGTGAAAGTGATTTTGTGCTTTTTTGGGATGGCACAATAATGCGGCGTTCACTTGCAGAACGCAAGCTTCTAGAGGGCACATAGGTCTGAAGTACTGAATTTAGGTAAAGGGGTGCACAGCCAAAGATGGTTTTGTAGGGAAACATTAATGCCTTAAATTTTATGCGAGCTGCTATTGGTAGCCAGTGCAAATTGATGAACAGATGTGTGACATGCGTTCTTTTCGGCTCATTAAATATTAATCTTTCAGTGGTATTTTGGATTAATTGTAGAGGTTTGATGGAATTGGCTGGAAGACCTGCCAAGAGAGCATTGCAATAATCAAGTCTGGACAGAACAAGAGCTTGAACAAGGAGTCGTGTTGCATGTTCCGAAAGAAAGGGCCTGATCTTCCTAATATTGTATAAAGCAAATCTGCAGGTCCGGGCAGTTTTAGCAATGTGGTTTGAGAAATTCAGCTTATCATCAATCACAACTCCAAGGTTTCTGGCTGTTTTTGAAGGAGTAATGTTTGATGAGCCTAACTGGAAGGTGAAACTGTGATGAAGTGATGGGTTTGCTGAAACTACAAGCAGTTCTGTCTTAGTTAGGTTGAGTTGAAGGTGATGGTTCTTCATCCAGCAAGAAATGTCTGTTATACATGCTGAGATGCAAGCAGCTATCGTCGGATCATCAGGATGGAATGAGAGGTAGATTTGAGTGTCATCAGCATAGCAGTGATATGAAAAACCATGTTTCAGAATGACAGAACCTAATGATGCCATGTAGACTGAGAAGAGAAATGGTCCAAGGACTGAGCCCTGAGGCACTCCAGTAGCTAGATGTTGCGACATGGATACTTCACCTCTCCAAGATACCTTGAAGGATGTATCTGAGAGGTAAGACTCAAACCACTGGAGTGCGGTTCCTGAGATGCCCTTTCTCAATAGGGTTGACAGGAGGATCTGGTGGTTGACTGTATCAAAAGCGGCGGATAGATCCAGCAAGATAAGTAATGAAGACTTGGAAGCCGCTCTTGCAAGTCTTAGGGCTTCAACAACTGAAAGAAAGGCAGTTTAGGTCGAATGTCCACTTCTGAAGCCAGATTGGTTGCTGTCCAGTAGGTTGTTCTGTGTGAGAAAGGCAGAGACTTGGTTGAACACAACACGTTCAAGTATTTTTGCAATGAAAGGTAGAAGGGAAACCGGTCTATAGTTCCCTAAAAGAGTTGGGTTAAGAGTGGGTTTCTTAAGAAGTGGGGTTATACGAGCCTGTTTAAATGCTGAGGGAAAAACTCCAGTGTGAAGGGATGTGTTAACGATGTGAGTGAGTGCAGGTACAACTGCAGGAGAAATGGCTTGAAGGAGATGGGATGGAATAGGATCAAGCGAACAAGTAGTAGGATGACTGGAAAGGATGAGTTTAGAGACTTCTGCCTCAGAGAGTGGAGAGAAGGATATGAATGAGTGTATGTTTGATGGTAAGATGTGTTTGACAGTTTGTGGTGTGGAGAATTGTGCAGTGAGGTTAGTAATTTTATTAATGAAGAATGTGGCAAAGTCGTCAGCTGTTAGAGTTGATGAAGGAGGGAGAGGAGGAGGACAAAGGAGGGAGGAGAATGTTTTAAAGAGCATGCGAGAGTTAGGCAAATTGTAATTGGCTCAACCGTGGAGAGAGTCGGCAGCACTAAATTCTTGGGAGTGCACATCACAGAGGATCTCACCTGGACCACCAACGTCACGTCACTCAACAAGAAGGGACAACAGCGCCTCCACTTTCTCCGCCGGCTGAAAAGGGCAAGTCTCCCTCCACCCATCCTCACCACTTTTTACAGGGGCACCATTGAGAGTGTGCTGACCACCTGCATCACTGTCTGGTATGGGAACTGCAGTGCTGCTGACCGCAAGACCCTACAACGGACAGTGAACACTGCCGCAGAGATCATCGGTGCCCCTCTCCCCTCCATCCTGGACATTTTCCTTTCACGATGCTCCAACAAGGCCACCAGCATCGTGAAGGACCCCACCCACCCCTCTCACAACCTCTTCCAGCTCCTGCCATCAGGTAGAAGGTACCGGAGCATCAGGGCTCGCTCTGTCAGATTGCTCAACAGCTTTTTTCCCCAGGCTGTGAGAGCTCTTAACTCCAATCCCCTTGTCCCCCTCTGAAACCATGAACACCTCAGCCCTCCCACCCCCCAACTCATTAAAAACTGTTGACAATTTTACTAAGTGCAATTCTGAATGTGCTACACACAGGTGAGTGGGCTATACAAACCACCTGTAGTAACGCACTCATCCCACTATATGCACACTAGACACTTTCTACAAACATTCCCTGCCACAAAGACTCTTAAGAAAATATATGTCTACTTGAACATTGCACTACAAAATAATACGTTTACTTGAGCATTGCACTACAAAATCTTTTTGCACTATGCACTGTCTCCCACAAAATCTCTCTTCTGCACAATAATGTACAAAATATATATTTTTTCTGCACAATTTCATGTACATATCTCTTTCGCACAATTTCATGTACAGTATTTATGTAAAGTTTTTGTACAGTCTCAGTTTGTGTATGTGTGGACAACTAGGTATAGCAGTTATAGTATTTTTAGTATATGTATAGTCAGATAGTTAACTGTTGTATAGCTCTATTGTTTTTTTCCTATACTTGCATTGTTGTATGTTTATCTTATGTTTAACTAGTATGTAGCACCGTGGTCCTGCGAGACACGACATTTCATTCCACTATATGTCCACACATGTAGCAGAATGACAATAAAGCTCGACTTGACTTGAATTTTGCCGTGATAGTATGTTTTTACGTATTTTACACACGTTAAATATGGTAAACGGCTCAAACATGCACGCTTGACGTGTGAGAACCCCCCCCCCAAAAAAGTTTATTCATTACTTTTGACTGCTTTGTAACCATTAGCTGTCTATGAAGTATAATGGCTGAATGCACAAGACTGAGTGCCAAGAAAAAACAAAACAAAAAAAACCGTGAGAATTAATATAAAAATTAATATTTTGGATGCAGTTTTCTTTCTTTCTTTTTTTTTTTTCAATTAAATGTTACAATTCTCCAAAAATTGGATGACATAATGACATATTGAATAATAGTTAGGGCTGTCAATGAATTATTTTTTAATCTAAATAAGTGCATGATTTTTTTCACGAATGAATCCAATTAATCTCAAATAATTGTGGAGAAAAAAAAAAACTCTAAATGCACCAAATAAATATTTAAAAGTTAATTGTTTCCGACATGGGCATTGAATACACAACACAAAAAGTGGCCTTTTTAAAACGTTTTAATTCTGTCACTCATCATTAAGGGTGTTCACACGTGTCCTGTTTGGTTTGATTGAATCAAACTCAAGTTCATTTCCCCTCTTGGTGCGGATCTTTTGGGGAGGTGTGAATACAGCAATCACACTCGGGTGTGCACCAAACAACTGCACTGTGACCCAGCTAAAAATCTTCGTTTGTGTTGTACTGAAGAAACAAAGTCGACATCTCGAATGCCCTGGATAAACATCAAATTTAAATTTTTGGGTGAACTATCCCTTTAATGCAAGCGTACGCTTAAAACACAAATTAACACACAAATTAAATACGACCATAAAGTTCAAAATATTAATGCTTTTTATACACAAACCTATCATTTCACTCGAGAGGACATTGATTTATCAGCTGGGGTCATATTGATAACCATCATGTTCACTTTGTGTAGTTGTTGAAGTGTCATCTTTGAAAGTCCTGTACACTTGCATTTAGAGTATGACCAAAATTCTATTTCACGGTATGAGCAATTTTATTTCACGGTTATGATATATTTCACGATATAGTTATTTAAATTGGTAGTTATTCGGGAAAATTGGCAAGAAGGCCTTTATATAATAAATAAACACATACTTCAAATAAGGTGAAGTCCTTTTCATTTGTGATTACGTTTTTACTTGGAACTTGATAAATATAGCAAATGAAATGAACTTACATTAACCTTAGCATAACAACAAATTTCACTGTATGCCACATTTCACAGTCTGATGTGAACAAACCTATTATAAACTTTCCTCAATTAATATCTTTCACAGGTGTAGTATAAATTCCACTTCAATAATGGGGAAAAAAACTTAAATATGAACATATAAATATGTAAATGCTATAACTTCTTAACTGTCACCTGTCCACCCTGTGGGACGCCTAAGTTTACTTCACTATTTTACAATTAAATCCTAATCTAATCATGACAAACTATATATCGTTGGAAAGGTCTGAGACTCCTAAATAGATATGTTACCACTTTTTTGTTAAAAAATGTAAGAAAAGTAATAGATTAATTCAACAATAGTGCACCTGAAAAATCTACATCACAGGAGTTCTGACCTTTGTCACATAAAGTCGTCTTAGTTGCCTTTTTCCCTAACACGCTTTAGAAATCATAAGAAATTATAAATTGAAAACTTAAAATCTCAAAATTCATCTTTTGAAACCCATTTTAAAATCAGACATCGATTTACCATGGAAATGGTACATCAAAATCATGTTACAAAATGTTTTCGTTAAAAAAATTTAAGTTTGGATAGTGTTCTTTAATGTCTGTTCAAAAATGTGAGTGACAGTTAAGGGGTTAAGAAAATATAAACTTGTGGCAGGGATGCAGAGGTATTTTTTGCTAGACTGGCCACTCGTGGAAAATTAGCCTTGTGCTGCTCACCATCAACTTCAGCTGTCTGTAAATGTTTAGCTGTTAAGCTCCATTTCAATGGATTCTCTCTCTGACTGAGGGACAGCTTGGCATTTATGTGATGCAATTTTGAAGAAGCTGCCCAAAATAGTCTTCCGTTTCTTAGCAGGAATTTCTGACTCCTCAGCAGCTTCAACTGGCCCTGATATAATTCAAACAAAGTTCATTTTTGTTCTTCGTTTGGGGGCAAAAAGAATTTTAAAAAGGCTGAGTGACGGTATACTGTTTTCAAACATTCCAACACCCCCGTGCTGCTGGAGGCGGGGTGTAAATTAATGTAAACGTGTCACGCTGTTCGCACAGCAACACAACAACGATGCAATGATGAAGTGAATATAGGTATGAGACGGGCACCAATAGTCAGAATATTATAGACAAAAGAATAATGATTAGCAGCAGTTCAGAGTCAAGTATCATGTTTGCAATACAAAAGAACCATACCATTTCCATAATCAGTCCTTAATGGGAAGTGTGAATGGCTCATAGCCTGATAATTTTAGCATGATGTAAAATTTAAAAAAAAAAATCACAACACTAACCTGTTTGTTACTTTACTATTGTTCATTTATTTTATTAAACGGGGTAAATTATTACACTTTTTATATTTTGTGGTGTCATTTATTTAATTTTGGTAAAACAAAGGTTTATTATTGTATGTTATTTTGCCATTTCATTTATTGTTTAACTTTTAAATTCACTTGCTGAAAAAACAGCAGCAGCAGTATTGTATAACAACATTTATTTGAAACTTGTTTTTGGTTTCTTGCCGCCTTGTCTCCACTCTTTACATTCATTCTTTTCATGGCTTTGGAAAAATTGTCTCAGATGTTTCTCTATGTCGTTTTTGCATAAACCAGAGTCGTCGACACCAAGCTTCGTTGCCATTTCTTTCTAGGAATTAAATGCCTTCGAACGACCGTACAGGTGTGGATACATTTGTACCTGCTCAGCTATTCGACACAGTGTATTCATGTTGCTAGTAACTTGGTGGTGGTGTTCTCCTGTCTGACCTCCGTGGAATCAGAAACTAACCAGGAAAAAATCTCACATCAAAGAAGGTAGAGTTCCTGAAAACACCCACCGATTACGTAATTGCCACGGACCAATGGTAGCTCAAAGGTGTTTAGGAGCCAAAGCGAACTCCTCCAGAAAGTTCACTTTGGTGAGTTGTTTCAAACTGCCAAAGTGAGCTTAAAACGAACTTCGTTTTGGCCTGATTTTATTTGAAATTACGACATCGGTCTGTTCTTCAATTTCATTTGAAGTATATTGGGGCTTTGAGACTCCCTCTGCAGGCATACTTTGTTCAGCTGCAAGACTCTCCATCTCTGCTGTAACATTGTCCTTCATGTAGTCTGCTCTCTCTGCTTGTATGCATGTAGTTTTAAACCGAGTGTTGAGAAGGGAGCTCCTGGCTGGATTGGTCTGCATATTTGTCATTCAGATAGTCAAGAATTCTACCTTGATGTCCTTGGTGAGCTGGGTATCGTCATCCTGTAACTTAAGAACCTGCTCATTGAAAAGATAAAGCACAGGTTTCAAGTACGAAATGGTGCTTTTCCACTGCGTGGTACGGCTCGGCACGGCTCAGTACTGCACGGCTCTGCTTGGCACGGTTTGCGTTTCCACTGCAGTTTAGTACCACTTTAGAGTGGGTGGGATTATTCACATTGCACCTCCTCTATTGCCGCGACTCCAGAAAAATCTTTTCATTCCGCATCACCCCATCAAGCTCTCGCTGGATCCGCTTCACTGCTATCAACGAGAGGAACATCTGTACTTCCTCAACAGACCACGAAACAGCCATTTTTTGGTTGTTAAAAAAAGTGCACTCTTTCAAACAGTTGCGTTCGATCCTTCGCTCGCTGTGCTGATTTAAGTTTTAGCGGGTCTGTTGTGTCTCGTGCCGCAAGTTCATTGACGCAGGTAGTGACGATTCTCTCCTGTCAATCAGTGATCAGCAGAGTTTACACGTCACGTTTTGGTAAAGGTACGGTTTGCTTGGAACTTCAACTGAGGTGGTATTGAAAAAAGTACCAGGTACTGTACCCAGTGGAAAACCCCCCAAAAGTGAACCGTACTGAACGGTACTGTGAGGTACCATGCAGTGGAAAAGCGGCAAAAGACTCACATACTGTTCCCCAGACAAGGCATCTGTGAACTCCACAAGAGGGCTTAATGCTTTGTTCACAGACACAAGAACATCCATGTCCTGCCATGTTAAGGCTTTTCCACACTGAGCGCGATACGAAAACCCGAGGCGAATCGCTGACGAAAGGTGCTTTCACACTGAGCGCTAAGCGATTGTTCGCCTTCTGCTAATTCACGCCTGCACGCTAGGTGGCGCTGACCAGCAATGGATTTTTCCTCAGATATATCTCATGTATGGATTTAACATTATTCGCTGCTCAATATACAGCATTAAATTAATATAGCTAAATAAAGTTTGGTTTTATGCCAGAAACTCAAACTATCTATAATGCTTACAAGAAAACATCTTCCCCTGGTTTCATAGACAAGGCTTAAGCCTAGTCCTAGACTAAAATGTAAGTCTGAGCTGTTTCAACTGAAAGAAACTTGCAATGACTGATCTTAAAATATATCAGTGTCTTTGTTTTGTCTCAAGATGTACACCAGTAATGTTTTTTTCTGAAGCACGTTTATAAAAATTACTTAAATGTCCTAATTGAACTATGGCCTAATCCTGGCTTAGTCTAAGCCCTGTCTGTGAAACCAGGCACTTAAAATATAAATAGAAGTACAATTAGCATCAAGCTACATCTGAAAATTTATGTAATTATTAATGTATATGCTTAAAACCCACCTTAAACTATCATGTGAGAAGAACATGAGAATAAATATGTTCTCAGATACCAATGATAACAAGAACTCATCCACTCTCTTCTCTCTCTCTCTCGGGATCTTCTTCTGTGTTTGTTAACACTGGTTTTCAAAACAGCGCCACCACTCTTGCCTTTTTGTGCAACAGCAGCTGCTCTGGGCATGTGATGTAATGCTCAAATCTTATTGGAAGGCCCGTATTTTCACTTTGTGAATCTGAAAAGATTCGTCGGACTGGACAAAAAAAAAAAACATTCGCATTTTTGGTGCGGGAATGTTCACGGTCTATGTGGAAGCATCCATAGGAAGCTGTTGTTTTATTCCAGTGTGTCATCGTGTCCGAAATTAGTTTCGCTTTTTCACGCTCAGTGTGGAAAGGCCTTTAGAGCTAAATGTCTGGTCTTTTTGTCAGCTTGCAGGACTTGTGTTAGAGCTTTCTCCTGCTCTATGACCCTTGTGATCATTTGTTGCCTGGAGGCTCATCTCGTTGGACTTTCAGTGATGAGTTTATGAGCAGGCAAGTCTAGCTTTGCCTGGGCGATGGCCAGTTCACGCAGTCTCTTCCACTTATTTGAGAAGGCACACACACAACTCTTTTGCAGACCCCAAATGCATGATCAACCTGGGGCACCTTCACACAGTTGCAGACATTAAACATGTTTACAATATTTAACTCTAAAATTTAACAAGGTAAACAACATGAATAACATTATAGTTTCATAATTAGGTGATAAAGGTATCTCTAAGGTTTTGTTAATGGTTAACTACCATGAACTAACTAGTGTGAGCAGTATGTTTGTTGCAGTATTCATTAATCTTTGTTGATGTTAGTTCACAGTGCATTTACTAATGTTTACAAATACAACTTTTGATTTTAATAATGCATGTTAAAATTAACCGTATCAAAGATTAATAAATGCTGTAGAAGTATTGTTCATATTAACTAATGTAGATAATTGTTATTAAGTTAAAGACAGAGATGAATTACTATTATTATTATAAATGTAATTTAATTACACACTTACCAATGGCTAAATGAAGATGATGCCCAAAACACTGTAACCTCATCCAGTCTTTTAGTTGCAGCGCTCTGATGTTGTTTGTGGCATTATCAGTAGTGATGCAGACTCTGCTCCTCTCGCAATCCCCAAGACTGAAGCGCTTCCTTTAATAGATTAGAGGATATACTATCTAGCCCAGGGGTGTCAAACTCAGTTCCTGGAGGGCCGCAGCCCTGCTGAGTTTAGTTTCAACCCTGCTCCAACACACACATCGTAGTTTTCAAATAAGCCTTAATGACCTGATTAGCTAGATCAGGTGTTTAATTAGGGTTGTATCTAAACCAGTGATTTTCAATCCTGTTCCTCGGGACCCACTGCTATGCACATTTTGCATGTCTCCCTTATCTGACACACTCATTTGAGTTCATGGAGCTCTTTCCTAATGAACTGATGATCTGCATCAGGTGTGTAAATTAGGGAGACCACCCTAATTTTTGAAAACCACTGATCTAAACTGTGCAGGGCTGTGGCCCTCCAGGAACTGAGTTTGACACCCCTGATCTAACTTGTTGGTAAATGTTTTGATGTCTGTTTCTTTGTGCTATTTATCTGGGCTAACTTTCATTTTCCTTTTTACACCATAGACCTCATGCCGCTGAAAGAGGAGTGCATAGTACCGAATGAAATGGAAGAGAAAGAACAATATGAGACTCATCATGATTTTAAAACCAGAGAAGAATCTTTCAGTTGGCCACAGATTAAAGAGACTTTCTCGCAGAAAACAGCTTATAAAACAGGAACTAAAAGTTATTTCACCCATTTTCACTGGGAAAAGAGTTTTAATGAACATGGAAACCTTAAAGCCCCCATGAGAATTCACACTGGAGGGAAGACATTCCCCTGCCAACAGTGCAGAAAATGTTTCAATAGAAAAGGACATCTTAATGACCACATGAGAGTTCACACTGGAGAGAAGTCTTTTACCTGCCAACAGTGTGGAGTCAGTTTCACACATAAAGGAAACCTTTACAGGCACATGAAAATTCACACTGGAGGAAAGTCTTACACCTGCCAACAGTGTGGAAAGAGTTTCAACCAAAAAGGAGACCTTAACAGGCATATGAGAATTCACACTGGAGAGAAGTCTTTTACCTGCCAACAGTGTGGAGTTAGTTTCACACATAAAGGAAACCTTAAAGTGCACATGAGAGTTCACACTGGAGAGAAGCCTTACACCTGCAAACAGTGTGGAGTCAGTTTCACTCATGAAGGAAACCTTTACAGGCACATGAAAACTCACACTGGAGAGAAGTCTTTTACCTGCCAACAGTGTGGAGTCAGTTTCACACATAAAGGAAACCTTAAAGTGCACATGAGAATTCACACTGGAGAGAAGCCTTACACCTGCCAACAGTGTGGAGTCAGTTTCACTCATGAAGGAAACCTTTACAGGCACATGAAAATTCACACTGGAGGAAAGTCTTACATCTGCCAACAGTGTGGAAAGAGTTTCACCCAAAAAGGAGACCTTAACAGGCACATGAGAATTCACACTGGAGAGAAGTCTTTTACCTGCCAACAGTGTGGAGTTAGTTTCACACATAAAGGAAACCTTAAAGTCCACATGAGAATTCATACTGGAGAGAAGCCTTACATCTGTCAACAGTGTGGAGTCAGTTTCACATATAAAGGAAAACTTAAAGAGCACATGAGAATTCACACTGGAGAGAACCCTTACACCTGCTAACAGTGTGGAGTCATTTTCACACATAAAGGAAACCTTAAAGTGCATTTGTGACCATGGACCACAAAACCAGTCATAAAGGTCAATTTTTCGAAATTGAAATTTAAATGAATCTGAAAGCTGAATAAATAAGCTTTCCATTGATATACAGGTGCATCTCAATAAATTAGAATGTCGTGGAAAAGTTAATTTATTTCAGTAATTCAACTCAAACTGTGAAACTTGTGTATTAAATAAATTCAATGCACACAGACTGAAGTAGTTTAAGTCTTTGTTTTTTTTAATTGTGATGATTTTGGCTCACATTTAACAAAAACCCACCAATTCACTATCTCAACAAATTAGAATATGGTGACATGCCAATCAGCTAATCAACTCAAAACACCTGCAAAGGTTTCCTGAGCCTTCAAAATGGTCTCTCAGTTTGGTTCACTAGGCTACACAATCATGGGGAAGACTGCTGATCTGACAGTTGTCCAGAAGACAATCATTGACACCCTTCACAAGGAGGGTAAGCCACAAACATTCATTGCCAAAGAAGCTGGCTGTTCACAGAGTGCTGTATCCAAGCATGTTAACAGAAAGTTGAGTGGAAGGAAAAAGTGTGGAAGAAAAAGATGCACAACCAACCGAGAGAACCGCAGCCTTATGAGGATTGTCAAGCAAAATCGATTCAAGAATTTGGGTGAACTTCACAAGGAATGAGCCACCACACACAGACGTGTCAAGGAATTTGGCTACAGTTTTCGTATTCCCCTTGTTAAGCCACTCCTGAACCACAGACAACGTCAGAGGCGTCTTACCTGGGCTAAGCAGAAGAAGAACTGGACTGTTGCCCAGTGGTCCAAAGTCCTCTTTTCAGATGAGAGCAAGTTTTGTATTTCATTTGGAAACCAAGGTCCTAGAGTCTGGAGGAAGGGTGGAGAAGCTCATAGCCCAAGTTGCTTGAAGTCCAGTGTTAAGTTTCCATAGTCTGTGATGATTTGGGGTGCAATGTCATCTGCTGGTGTTGGTCCATTGTGTTTTTTGAAAACCAAAGTCACTGCACCCGTTTACCAAGAAATTTTGGAGCACTTCATGCTTCCTTCTGCTGACCAGCTTTTTAAAGATGCTGATTTCATTTTCCAGCAGGATTTGGCACCTGCCCACACTGCCAAAAGCACCAAAAGTTGGTTGAATGGCCATGGTGTTGGTGTGCTTGACTGGCCAGCAAACTCACCAGACCTGAACCCCATAGAGAATCTATGGGGTATTGTCAAGAGGAAAATTAGAAACAAGAGACCAAAAAAAAAATGCAGATGAGCTGAAGGCCACTGTCAAAGAAACTTGGGCTTCCATACCACCTCAGCAGTGCCACAAACTGATCACCTCCATGCCACGCTGAATTGAGGCAGTAATTAAAGCAAAAGGAGCCCCTACCAAGTATTGAGTACATATACAGTAAATGAACATACTTTCCAGAAGGCAAACAATTCACTAAAAATGTTTTTTTTAAATTTTATTTTAATTGGTCTTATGAAGTATTCTAATTTGTTGAGATAGTGAGTTGGTGGGTTTTTGTTAAATGTGAGACAAAATCATCACAATTAAAAGAACCAAAGACTTAAACTACTTCAGTCTGTGTGCACTGAATTTATTTAATACACGAGTTTCACAATTTGAGTTGAATTACTGAAATGAACTTTTCCACGACATTCTAATTTGAGATGCACCTGTATGTATGTATATATATATATATATATATATATATATATATATATATACACACACACACACACACACACACACACACACACACACACACTGCCGTTCAAAAGATTTTTTTGTTTCTTAAATGTAATTTATTTCAGTGATGCAAATCAGAATTTTTTTCAGCCTTTACACCAGTCTTCAGTGTCACATAATCATTGCATGTTGATTTATTATCAATGCTTTTCTTTTTTCTATTCATAAAATAATCCTGAACAAAATGTCCCAGGTTCCAAAAAATATTAAGCAGCAAAAATGTTCCCTGTTGAAAAAACCAACATATGCTGGTTAGGTATGTTTTGAAGCATGGGATGCTGGTCCTTTGCTGGTTTAAACTGGTCGTGTGCTGGTCCTAAGCTGGTCCGACCAGCAAAGGACCAGCATAAACCAGCATCCTAGCTTCAAAACATATCTAACCAGCATGTGCTGGTTTTTCAACAACACTGGTAATAAATCAATATATTAGAATGATTTCTGAAGGATCATATGTCTCTGAAAACTGGAGTAACAACTGATAAAAATTCTGATTTGCATCACTGAATTAAATTATATTTTAAATAGGGGTGTCAACGTTAACGCGTTAACGCATGCGATTAATCTAAAAATTTTAACGCGTTAATATTTTTTTAACGCAAATTAATCGTTTGATAAGGTTTGACCCCAACTTCCCGCCGTCATTGCAGCTCAGAAGGTTATCTATCATTGTGTGATGAGGACACAGCGAGCCAGTGTTGCCAGGGTAACGGCACAAGTAGGTTATTTTGAAAATACAGTCGCGGGAAAAATTACAGAGCCGCGGGTTGCGGTTTTTTTGGGCTACTTTTATAATGTACCGCGGCCGTCCAAAGTGTATATAGACAAATGAAAATTAAAATAGATCCTTTTACATATGTGTACTATAGTTGGAATGTATCCCTGGCAACTTAAGAACAGAGAGGCGGTTGTAAACATCACAAACAACGTGAGTTTCAGCCAGAACACACGTTAAGGCTTTTACACAGCAGAAATAAACATGACAACAGCCACTATAGATTATATAAGATAATAAACACACGATTACGATAGGATATGGTTTGTATGTGATTTTCTTGAGATGAATGTGTACATCTGAAATGCTAATTTGTGCAACGATATAAAAAAGGCTATAAATAGCATATTTTAACAACAGTAAACGACCAAATTCCACATGTGATCGTAAAAGGAAGTTATTACAAACACTCGATGGTGGTTTAAAGTGAGTTCTGAGTAAAAGTGTACTATTAATCTCATAAACTGTCTAATGAAGCATGATGCTAATGTTAGCGCTAATGCACCTGCAGAACAGGTCCAATTCTTCTTCATAATGCATTGTCATAATTCTTCACCTAAGGTCGCAAGAAAATGTTTTGTTGTATTTATTTAGAAATACTTTTGATAATAGTTGGGTAAATGTATACTTGGATTGAAGCGATGTGGCTTAGTAAACGTTTTATTGTCAGTATAAAGGCTGATAATGGCTGAATAAAAACAAAAGAATAATGATAAAAGAATAATAAGGATTATGTCTCATACCTGGCGGAAGTGTGAAAGGTTCTGTTTCCATAAACTAGTTTGTCATGCATTTCTTTATTTCAACACATTTACAGGTAAATCCTAGTATTTTAAATTTGCGATTAATCATGATTAATCACAGTCCAGGACTGTGATTAACGCGATTAAATTTTTTAATCGATTGACAGCACTAATTTTAAAGTATATTAATTATGTATTATATATGTATAACCTCTGACACGGAGAAGAGTGAAAACTCCTCACATGACCGCTACAGAACATCTGAACATAAAGAAACAAATGCACATTGACGGATCTTCTTCTGTCTGTTTTGCAAAATGTAAACAATTGTATATTTCTGCAAGCGTAAATATTGTGAAAATATCTATATTAACTGTGTCTAGGCAAAAAGGCATTCCTCCTGGAACAGGTCGCGCGCCGCTGAGCAGAGCTAACGCGGGTTTGGCGGGTGTTAATTTTATACTTTGTGACAGCTTATTAATGTATAAATTATACATTGTATTTAACGTATAAGGTACATGTACAACAAACTGGTAATGGCATAGTGGTATCGTGTACTGTAATCGAATGTAGCCTATCTTTACCTGTGGAACCATAGACAGCACACGTGGTGTTCATCTAATAAAGATCTTCATAGCTAGCAAACAATAGCCTTTGAAGATTTGCTTTCAATTGACTGTAGATCCAAAGCCACGTCTTCAACGCTCTTGATGTTACAACTCGTGAGAGCCGCTTCAGACGACTCGGCATGTGGTGAACTGAACAAATCATTCAAACTGATTCGCGAATCAATTCACTGGTTGCGTTTTCCAACTGGTTTGATCAAGCTTTTGAACAGAATTAACTCCAAAGAATGAATCATTCGCGAATGGGCATCGCTCATTGCCCAGAGAAAAGTAGGCGGCGCGCGCATTTAGAATAAATTGCAGCAGTTTTAACTTGTACTGCATTAAGCTAAAGTAACGAGAGGAGCGTTGCCCACAGTAACTTAGTAAAAGTACTGATTTTTCACAAAAATGTACTTGAGTAAGAGTAAAAGTACCCATTTTTAAATATACTTAAGTATTAGTTACCCAAAAAAATTACTCGAGTAAATGTAGCGAAGTAAATGTAAATCGTTACTACCCGCCTCTGCTGATCACCTCCATGCCACGCCGAATTGAGTCAGTAATTAAAGCAAAAGGAGCCCCTACCAAGTATTGAGTACATATACAGTAAATGAACATACTTTCCAGAAGGCCAACAATTCTCTAAAAATGTTTTTTTTTATTGGTCTTATGAACTCTTCTAATTTGTCGAGATAGTGAATTGGTGGGTTTTTGTTAAATGTGAGCCAAAATCATCACAATTAAAAGAACCAAAGACTTAAACTACTTAAGTCTGTGTGCATTGAATTTATTTAATACACGAGTTTCACAATTTGAGTTGAATTACTGAAATAAATGAACTTTTCCACGACATTCTAATTTATTGAGATGCACCTGTATGGTTTGTTAGGACAATATTTGCCCGAAATACAACTTTGAATATCTGGAATTTGAGGGTGCAAAAAAAAAAAAAAATCAAAATACTGAGAAAATAGCCTTTAAAGTTGTCCAAATGAAGTTCTTAGCAATGCATATCACTAATCAAAAATTTTTTGATAGTTTTGATATATTTAGAGTAGTAATTTCCAAAATATCTTCATGGAACATGATCTTTACTTAATGTCCTAATTTTGGCATAAAAGAAAAATTAATAATTTTAACCCATACAATGTATTTTTGGCTATTGCTATAAATATACCCCAGCGACTTAAGACTGGTTTTGTGGTCTAGGGTCACATTTAAGAATTCACACTGGAGAGAAACCATACTCATGTCTTCAGTGTGGAAAGAGTTTTACTCAAAAACGAACCCTTAAAGTCCACATGAGAGTTCACCCTGGAGACAGTTGTTTTATTTGGCAACAGTGTGGAATAAGCTTCGTTAAAAAAGGATTCCTTAACAGGCACATGACAATTCACACTGGAGAAAAAAGCATTACGTGTGCCATCAGTGTGGAAAAAGTTTCAACCAATAAGGAGACCTTAACAGGCACATGAGAATTCACACTGGAGACAAGCCTTTCACCTGCCAACAGTGTGGAAAAAGTTTCAACCAAAAAGGAGACCTTAATGACCACATGAGAGTTCACACTGGGGAGAAGCCATACTCCTGAAGGAGTGGATGGCAAATCTACAGTGGCCTTCATAATAATATTAATTATAATATTTCTTCAATAAATATTAATCAAAGTTACATTTATGCATGTTAGAAAATAAATGGAATATGGCTTTAGTCTGCCTTTTTACTCTCTAAAAAGCTGCTCTCATTGTGTGTGTGTGTGTGTAGTTAACCATATTTGATAAGATTCAGGGCAGAGCCCGGTAACCTTGAAGTACAGATCAGTGTTCTCTGCGTATGTGTGTGAATGTCTATCTTTGCAGCTAGATGCAGAGAGAGAGCTCTAGGAGGAAATCATCATTTGCAGTCACCCTGATGTCCAGGGTAACAGATATACGTCTCTAGAGAGACCTATTGCGTCTGACCTCTGATCAATTGTCACCAACATAATCACTAGAAGATATGCTTCAAGTTTTACGTCCATGTGTGGAGATTTTCTAAGTTTATCTACCAACCAGAATCTTGCTTACCTGTGTATTGACGTTATTAGTGACCTCTGTTAGAGTATAACTATTGGTGTCTAGAACATGTACGCAGAGCGGCCTATGAACTCGATTGCGAGTGTTGAAGCTGACTTCTGCTGATGAAACTGCAAACCATGTTCTTCAGTAAATTTTTCTTTAATTTATTTGCATCTCTGACTCCTGGTCTTTGTTCATCATACCTGGTCCTTGGGTTTTAACTGTTAATTCCGGAGGATTTAATGGTGGAGGATCAGCGGGCAGTCGTTCTTAGGTGACATCCCTGATCAATCAATGAAAGCAAGGTAGGAAAGATATTTTCTTAAATTATTTTTGGTTAGGGACTGTCTGTGGCGGAGGGAGTAAGAGGGAAGCAAGAGCGATTGTAGACTCACTCAGACGTGACTGGGTGATACCAGACTTTGTTGTGAACTCTATGTGTGTGGCACTGAGAGCCGTAAAGGCCAGATAGTGCATTCTGTGGCACTGAGAGCTGTAGAGGCAAATAGTGCATTTGTAGCATTGAGAGCCATAAAACCCAGATAGGGCATTTGTGTGAAGGTATATGAAATACCGAGAGAAAATAAGACACTAGAAGGGGAGTTCTAGTCGTAAATCGCTCTACAAACTCTCTATTCCTGCCATTACAGACGGGCGCCCTGAGTTTAGCAATCAGGTCAGGTCACTTGGTTAGGGAAAAGAGTAACCAAAAATAGTGTTAAAATAATAATAGTTGAAAAATAAATATCCATATCCATATCCATATATATATATATATATATATATATATATATATATATATATATATATATATGTAAGTTATGACGAGGATTGATTGATCTGGGATGCATCAGGAAGGAACAACCCGAAAGAGCTAAGATTTTGTTTTCATGACCCTAATTGGATTGGACCAGTAAATGGAAATTCTGGAATATACTGTACTTTGCAGTTTCATCACGCAGAAGCCAAGTGCTGTTGGTAAGATCGCCGCCTCAATCTCTTGCTGCTATCCTCTGTTTTGGTTATCAACTGTGCTAGAATTATGGCTGAAAAATTAGGTAACGTGCTCAGTCCTGATATAAATAATGAGACAGTATGGAGCAGAAACGGTTGAAGTGGCTGATCGACGAGCACAGGAGCAGGACGTTTCTCAATGGTAAGTGTCAAGTGTTAACAAGTTTGTGGTAATTATAAGATGCGATAAAACAAATTTACTCTCACAGGATACAGCATCTTCTCGACATGATGTTAACCACATGGAAATTTTGCTGTTTGTGGGCGGGCAAGTTGTTCGCAAGAACGTGGGCGGACATTATGCAAATGTGTGACGTAGAGGCGTAACAGAATAAGATTCGAATTCCTGATGACTCGTTTAGGTGATTGCGAGGTGATTGTGATTTTTTTTTTTTTTTTGATAACTTTATTTATCGTGTACTGTCAGCTTCACAACTTTGCAGATAGTTTATTCTTACATACAGCTACATGACACACTGCATGAAAGGTAATATTCGAAAAGGCATAATAGGGGCACATTAAAAGACTGCAAGCATACTAACACTATCCTTAAAACATGCACAGAACCATGTGATAGAGAGAATGTGGTCAGAGGTGAATGCCAGAGTCAACTACCCTTTGAAGTCAGCTTTGGTACAGCTGGTGAACCAGGAGGAACTGGACATGGAGCACAACACATCCAAGTATTGTGTCTCAAACCTGACATGCCAGATGGCTAGGATTGGCATCACAAATGTCTAGGGGTGTCCCCGAATAGTCGACGATTTGATGCTTCGATTCGAGGAGCCTGATTCGACTACCAATCTCACAGTGGAATATTCGCGGGGTGTTATGATCATGCCATTTTGGCTATATTGGGTGCTCAGTGTCTGATTTCTCACAGAACTACCAGTTTTCTCACAATAAGTTAATATACAGCCTATTGAGATAATGCTGTAAATAAGAATCTTAAAAGAAAGAAGCTTTAAATAAATATTTTAACGTGCGTGAAAAAAATCCAACTTCCCCTCAGGCCCGTAGCCAGCTATGAGGCCACTGAGGTCCGGACCTCGGTAAATTTTTCATGTTTAAAATAAAATTTGTTCTCTAAATGACTATTTGCTGTTGAACTCCTCATATGAATGTTTGCATGACATGTATAATTCAGTTTAGACAGTTTGCAAGAATGTTTAGTGTCCCTGGTATGAAAATGATCCCTGTGAGACGCTGGCGGAGTGAACGAGAGATGAGAGAGTTGTGAGTGATGGCAGGGGAGCAGCCGGGTTGCCAGATCCTGGTCTTATAAGCATCTTTGGACTTGTCTTTTCCACTTAATTTAACACTTTAGAAAGTTAATAAAGTAGGAAGTTGCAGTATAGGGTCAGCGATATCTTTATCTTATTTGCAAAAGATTTGAAATAATTTCAGTTAATTTTTATTTATTTTTTTTATAGCAATATCTGGCAACAATGCATCGCCGGCACTTAAACTTACAGTAATCAAAAAAGCCCATGACTGGTTATTGCTGACAGGATACGACATTCGGTAAGGGAAACGCAAAAAATCTCATGATATTATCTGTCAGAAACGTTACCTATGCTGTTAAAAACAGTAGCATTTAACACTAGTACACAGATCTGTAGAACAAGTAGGTTACAGAATGAAATTAAATGAAATACGCAAACACTAGCCATGAAGAAGTCTATGCTGTGTCATTCAGTATAGTTAAATTTTCACAAATCATGCTATAAACATGGCCATGTATTATTGCATGAATAATAAACAACTGATAAAATTATCCACCCCTAACAATAGTATAGTATAGTATTAACAAATTTTGATGGGTATGATTTAAAAATGATCATCCCTCCAAAACAGAGAAAACATCTTTCACAAATATCTACTTGTCTGTCTTTTAAAGTGTTTGTAGTGTATATAATGAGTTGTATTTTTAGGGGTATTATAGCACAATTCTAGCGCAATTCTTTAACAACCCCCCACCTGCAGAACCTGATTTTACCAAGTGCGACATTTTTTTTTTTGTTGTTGACCCTGGAACAACATTGTGATTACCCAATCAGATTTGAAGAACCAGTTTATAGTTTTTGTGAAGTTTAGGCTTACAAGCTGTGTTTGGTGCTTGTACATCAGTGTCATTCATCTATCATTTCCTGTTATTTATGGATTACTCATGGTTAAGGTTAGGTTTAGGAGTAGGGATATGTCCAAGACTAAATTTTTGTATTAAAATGTTGTTCCAGGGTCAACAAAATATGTTGTTGACAAAATCAGGACGTGCCCTCCCCCACCCACCCCCGGCCTGGACCTCACTAATTTTCAAAGCCTGACTACGGCCATGCTTCACCTATAGAGTTTCGCTTTAATCCGTCACCGACAGAGAAGCATCTTGGCGACAGGGAATTACATCTTTAACAAGACTCAAACTGACACAGGCAGAGTGGACGACTTAATTTTTTTTCGATCAAGTAGGGTACACCAAGTGATTTCAAAACATTTCAGTTGGTTTATTTATAGTGTATATATTATATATATATCTCTTATAAGATGCATTTGGTTGAGTTATGCTACAGTAAAGCGCTTCATTGTAGTACTACGGTGATTATCTCTTCAGCGCGCGGCACCAGCAGGACAACAGTGCAGAATATTAATAACTTGACTGGGACTGTCATACATAACATTATAATGAGAATACTATTATAATAAAACGCTGTGATTTTTTTTAGTGTTTAGTTGTATTTCTGCATGTTATTGTGTGAAGAACGCGTCCACAAAAGGAGTTCATTCAGAGCCGCGCAGACACCATGTGCATTCGGGGCATTTTGTGCAGATAGCCTATAAGTCGTAATATTAACGTTATGTTATATAAATAACGAAGCATATTCTATGTGAGATAAATGAGTTAAATCCCATTGATTAAAAACCTGCTATCAGATGCTTCACTCTACTGGTCATCTTCAGAGCGCGCAGCTCAAAACAGAAATGCAGAAAGTTATAACTACGATCATATACATGACGTTATAATGAGAGCACTATTGTAAAAAAATTGTGAATTCTTAAGGGTTTCGCTGACGTTTAATGTTAACTGTTTTAATCAAAACATAAAACATTATTTACCCCATTTGTATCTCCGAGGTGTCCGTTGCACATTTTCTTTGTGTATTTATGACTGTTGAATGTCTGACTTGACTCTTGGTAATGTATTTAGCCCCGCCCCCAAACATATGATTCGACTATCAGTCGACTATCGGCAAGATTCGAAAATTCCGATTCGACTATGAAAATCTTTTGTCGGGTACACCCCTACAAATGTCATAGAGGCATGGAATGCACACGGGATCCCAGGTCTGATTCATTTAATTTGACTGGCTGCATTACAGGCATGTCTTGTTACTTAAGCAGTTGAAATTACATTTTGTTGTTTTATTTTAATTTCAGTCTGAATTTGATTCACAAATTTGTAGCTAGTTCAATGACATGCATATGTGTCAGAGTCCATCCTTTTGAAATATCATATTCTTGACATGTCTCTATTCTATAAAACCTATTTAGTGTGAATACATTTTCAGTACATTGAATTTATATTCTGTTTTGACATCTCTGTTGCTGTGAGAAACAAACTAAAATAAATTACCAATGAAAGTTTAGTTATCACCGATCAGTAACTCTTTAAATCTCACTACTAACTTCTTGATTTGAAGGAAAGGGAATACCAAATGAACTGGCTAAAGAAGGGTGTCTTACAAAACTTCAAGAAGACCATCTGCCTGTTGGTACTGTTGCTGCTGACCTTTATCAGCAGGAATTGGGATCAGCCTTGAAAATGGAATCAATTTTTGAATGTGATCCTTTCCCATCTGAAGAAGCCCAACAATGGACTGAAAATGAGTTTGGTTCTCACTTTGATTTATCACTACACCAAAATGTGATTAACCATAACTATGGCCCTTTTAAAGATGCAGTTATGTCTCTTATTGATATCACCAGAAGCTGTGTGTGACCTGCAATGATCAATGAAATGAAGTATACTCCAAAAAAAATTACAGAAACTGTAAAAACTGTTTCAATCCATAACAATTGCACTTAATCACAAATGCATTCCACTTTTACAAGTCTTTCTCAGTCAAGTTTTTTTTAGTGCTCTTGTAAACCAACTGAGCTTTTGCCTACAAACTAAGCTTATCAGATTGAATGTAGATAATGTAACATTAACTTCCTTGAACTTAATTGCATTTACCAACTAGTGTTCTACTCATAAACATTAAACAGGATGTTGCAGCTTATCATACCAACATTACACTACAACTATTTTTGAGAACTGATCAGTGAATTTAACATCCGTTTGCTTGAAATGCAAACTTTGTAGCCTCTGTAACTTTCTGGTAAAATGTTTGCCCATCCTTACTGAAACGATGCATGACTTATTACATTTATATCTCACTGAAGACATCAGAGAGACCCTTAACATGATGCACCTTGGAGTTGAACTCTTCTGCTCTGCATTTCAGACAGTTATCTGCATTTAACAGCCACTGCTCCACACGTTCGGCGTCCAACTAGAGACTTGCAACATATGGCAAACATGGGCTCTGACAGTAGAGCTGTAAGGTTTTAAACAAAGAAATGATTGATGTTGAAAATTAGAGTTACTTTCTATATGAAAGAAAATTAACTGAACTAACTGACTGTACAAGTTCCCACTGCTATAATCTTACACATACCTTTACAAACAAGACAGGTGAAGGCATCTTTCTTTCGGCCCAGACATGCATTTGACATTACTGCTGTGGTTTTGGTCTTTGCAAGCTCGGCTGGTTTATTGTTGAAGTGATGTCTTGGAGGCCCTTGGCAGCTTGCTTTAGTTGGTCAGTTTTAGCAATGACCTCTTGTAGGCTCGAACCGTCTTCAGACCTTCGACTTAAAATGTAGGGACAGTAAAGAAAGGATGGTTCAAGACAACAACAAAAAGCAGACTATCAAATGAAGTTCAAATAATAATAATGCATAAGAACTGATATTTGAAAAACGTTCAAAGTCACTAGCACACAATGTAACCTAAATTTGGACCTTTTTATTCACAGGCTATATGATTTCAACTTCAAAATGTTGTATTACCTTACTTTAGCTCTTCTTCCATTCTGGAACTCCACAAAGTCTTGTTCAGAGATGGCATAGATTTTTCTGGAGTTCTGTTTCCAGTAATGGGAACCTTGGGACTTAGAGGACATGCATTTCATTTCTGTAAATCAACATTAATGTTAATTAGACATTTCTGGTCATGCAACTCACTTCTTGTGGCCTCCAAGTCAGTTATTTCATTTCCTTGACTGTCTGTGAGGGTAAGTGGCTCATGACAGCTTAAGGCATCCTTCACCTTTGATGTTATTCCTTCAACAGTTGCATCAGCTTCCAAAAAGCGAATGACCACTGTCCTTGAAGTACTTAAATTTTCATTCACTATTTCAGCAATATGGATTGACCTGGGCATTAATCAGACAGTTTAAAATCACACCTATGGGTCTTAAATGATATTAATATATTATAGGATGAAATTTTAACAGCAGAGATGAGTTGCATAATTAACAAGTAACCTTTGGAACAATCTTGCTGGGAACAGGCCACCAGCTCGTGGAGTTCCAGGCGAAGCTCCTGGTGTGTCAGTGGAAGCAGAAAATGAAGGTCGGCGCATGAAGGCAAAAGGAACACCTGCAGTGTGTAGGGCTCTACTTGCGGGGGGCTGACTTTGATCTGGATCTCCATGAACCTCGTAATGACCGCGATGTGAAAGACTGATGGTGCAAAATCGTCCTGTTGGCTCTGGGAATATTGCAGTGTTTGCATCATCTGTAATGTACCGACTACTGCCATTGACCTGTTTAATTGGATATAATGATACATGATCTGTTTACATGATAGAACACCATAAGTGTTTAACTGTAGAACCGCCAGAGGTCGCTGTATACCTAAAAGCGCCAACGGGTAAATTTTACCCACACACATGGCAACTGTTTTTATATGGCTAAAGAACATATTATTTCACTTTATTATGCCACTGTCTTCACAAAGAAGTGTCTAAGAGTCATGAAATGATTATCTCTAGTCGTCAACTATATTTTTACCCTGTTGTTTTATGTTCAAGACTTTTTAATGCAGCCTACACTAATCCATTATGGTCAGTAAGCTAAAAAAAAAGCCTGCACTGACAACGAAAATTAGAAGGTAGTAAATATTTGGGTGGTGTAATATTATAATACAATGTCATTAATCAATATATTAGGATAACTCATGTTATTTAAATGACTAAAATAGCCAAATGACAATAATGAGCAATAATAATTCACCACACTGCATAGGATGATGCTATTACAAATTCAAGCACACAGCTTCACCTAGGCCCAATAATTAATTTGTTTAGTTGTATCATTTATAATTTGAATAAGAGAACAGCACCAATAAACTTCGGGTAATCAAAAAAAAAAAAAAAGTTTTATTCATTACATCATAGATCGGATTTTTTTTTCTTCAGGAAACGGCCAGACTAGAATAAATAGCAACACAGTAGCGAACAATAAACGACATGGTAAGACAAAAATTAAATAATAAAACCAAAGTTTGACCAATTATGAGTAACGTTAAGCTAAAACATCTAAATATGATGTCTGGATCACTGTCAGATGAACCGTCAGATGCTGAGCCGACCCAGAACGCATAACTTACCATCGGACTCTCCATCACTCATGGCATTTAGTGTTTCTAATACCTACCTTCCATAAATCACCTTCTTTTAGTCACTTTGACTTTATTTATGAAACTGATAACCGCTAAATCTGAGTAAATGGCGTTGCCTAGAAATGTACAATGTTAAAACATAAGCGGCAAGAAAATTACAGCGCGAAAATACATGCATTATATAACGGGTAAATTTGACCCGCGCGGCTCCGTTTTTTGATCTGGTTTGATCTAAATTATTTTTAGCAACATTGGATTGTAAATTACATAATTTTAGTAAAAGTCAATGACTAGGAGACTTGAATGTTTTGTTGAAAATCTGTTATGTACATTTGAAAAACAGCCACGGGTAAAATTTACCCCGTGGCGGTTCTAGTGTTAAAGAACACTGTAAGTAAACAGTAAAAAGACTCAAGTCTCTCACATATTCAGTTACAGCATAAACAACACGTTTCCACCATTAACATTACTGAACATGTAAAAATATAATATTTCAACATACTTGAAAGAATACTGTATGGTAATGTTCCCTATTTCTGCCCCTTTCCTAACTCCGCCTTTTTAAGCTTATGTCTTACTTAATAGTAACTTCGCTGTCAAACAGGACAACGAATTATGAATAACGTAATATTTCACCACAAAGGGGAATTTATCTGTGTGCCAAAGAAGAAAAAAAAGTTTTATATTTATATATATATATATATATATATATATATATATATAGAAGAGACACAGCGCTTTAGAGCACAGCGTTTTCTTCTCAATAACGGAATAAACAACAAACAAAACAACAGTTTAAACAACAAAAACTGACAGCGGTGAGAAAGTGATGTTTGCATGAGCTCTTCAGTTCGGTACTTCAGTAAAGCAGTCACATCACGTTTATTCATATAGTACTTTATGCAAGAGATAGCCTTAAATCAAGCAGTTTAGTGTCGCTTTGCTTGAGCTAGCCAATGATAAAATCTTTTTATTAGTTGGGAAATTAATTAAAGTGATAGTTTGGTTTGCAGAGATCAAAGCTTGATCTTGCTCAGGACTGTTTTGATTATCATAACCCTATAAGGTATTTTAAGAGATATATGTTGTGAATAAAATAGTTTATCAAAAAAACAAAGCATCTTGTTAAGATGTATGTGCGTAGATGCACTGATTTTTCAACATCTTATCCTCAACCTCGATCAGAAGGTGGATAGGCAAAAATCCACGACAGTTTCTGTTCTCAAGCATTGATTTTTTCCAATCAAATCCACTATTAGTTTGTTATACATTGGGGTATGTGTGGTTTCTGAAATAAAGGAATAACAATGAATAAATTAAATAAACTCCCACAATGCAACACAACACACAATGCTCGTAAATATATTAAAATAAATAAATCAACACTGAAGTGGGAATTGAAATAAAGCGTAATTTCGCTTGCACCAGTAATAGAACACACGGTACAACATGATATAATGCTAAACGCAATCAAATAGGATTACTCGTTGTACATCATGTAAACAACGTGTACCGATTGTAAATCCTAATGTGACAATACAAATATCCTACAGATCCATCAGTATCATGTATTTGCAGTAAGCATAGATCTTAACCATGTATTTGCGCAGATCTATCGATTGAACTCTCAGAACATGCATAAATATTGTGGTAAACCAAATATCTAACATCAAATATGCATACATAAATCTACACACACACATACATATTTTCATAACAATATATCAATGTAAACTTACGTTTTCAAGAACGCACACACATCAGAACAAACTATGATCGGTCTTGATGCAGTGGCAGAACATACTGTGGACCGAACTTGTCTGGGCACGTCCCTGACTCCGCCCACATGTGATGTCACTGAATACTTCAAATTAAGAGTTCAACAGGGATTTTATACAGCCGCCCCCTAATTTGTACAGCAAATTAGAAATCAAATAAACGTCCCTGTTCTCTGAGTTTATGTATCACTGGTGTCTGTGGGCACCTCTGGTAACACAATTAGTTTAGAAACAGGGCGACTGTAGACTCGGTTCTCAATAGTTACTTCCGCCACTCGAACTGCTCCATCACTACTGGGAACAACTCGTTTTACTCTGCTTACTGGCCAGACGGCTCGTGGCAATTGAGAGTCCATAACCATAACTACCTGCCCCACTGATAGATTAGGTGTAGATTCTCGCCATTTGGCACGGGGTTGCAAATTTGGCAAGTAATTCTGAATGAACTGTTTCCAGAACTGGTCAGCTATGATTTGGCTATGTCACCATTTCCTCTTTCCAAGCACTTCTCTTGTGCCATAAACCACTTGAGGGAGGGAGGCATCCCGCCGCCCCATCAGCAAGAGATTTGTAGTGACTGGGTCTATGTCAGATATCTCTGATGATACATAGCCAAGTGGTTTAGAGTTTAGTATTCCTTCCACCTCAACAAGAACAGTAGACAGGACTTCATCAGACACAATCTGATCCTTCAGTACCACTTGAAGACAGGATTTAATAGAGCGGATTTCACGCTCCCAGGCTCCACCGAAATGAGGTGCATGTGGAGGGTTAAACTGAAAGGAAATACTCTGTTCACTCAGTTTTTCTTTGATTGCTGGCAAAAGTGCAGAGAATGTTTCTTGGAGTTCTCGATTGCCACCTCTGAAATTTGTGCCCTGGTCAGAGATTAATTCGAAGGGTTTGCCTCGTCTTGCAATGAAGCGACGTAAAGCCATAAGAAAGGAGTCAGAATCCATACTATGCAGAAGGTCCAAGTGGATACACCTCGTGGTGAGACACTTGAGAATGATTCCCCAGCGTTTTTCATGTCTTCTGCCTATCTTTACTGTAAATGGTCCGAAGCAATCAACTCCAGTTGACCAGAAAGGAGGCTGGTATAAGCGGAGACGAGCAGCAGGGAGATCAGCCATTTTTGGGTTGACTGGATTACTGCGCCATTTCCTGCATTCTCTGCACTGGCGCTGATATTTCTTTATGGTTTGTCTGCCTCGGATAATCCAGTAGATTCTTCGCAACTCCGCAAAGACACGCTCGGGACCAAGATGAAGTAGTTGGTTGTCGTAGTCTTGTATAATGAGTTTAGTGATGGGATGATCAGGTGCCAGTACAACAGGATGTAAGGTATCAACTTCAAGTTTCTCAGCCTTACGAAGACGACCTCCGACTCTAATAATTCCCAAGGCTTGATCATATTCAGGTGACAGAGTGTTTAACCTACTGCTAATGTGTATGACTTTGCCATTTTGAAGTGCATGGACTTCATCAGGGAAGCTATCCTGCTGGGCTCGTCTCAGAAGAAGCAGTTCAGTATCAATGCGTTGTGCAGCTGACATTGGGGGTGCTACTGTGCCGTGTATGGACTGGTAGGTGGCTTGAACTAAGTCTGCCCATGTGGTGTGCTGCTCTGGATCTGGCAGTGAAGACTGAAGAACAGCCCCATGAGCACAGAAGAATGTCTTTCTTAACTCATTCTCATCGGTAGAAGATAAGGTAGGTTGTGTTGGCCAGTGTTCTGGTGACTGCTGAAGGAAGTGAGTGCCCTGGTTCCACTGACAAATGTGAGAGAGCTCATAGAGAGATTTGCCTCTTGTAATATCATCAGCAGGATTTAGTTCAGAGTCCACATATCTCCAGTTATCGGAATTGGTCAACTCCTGTATTTCAGCAATCCGTGTGCCAACGAACACCTTGTAATGACAGGATTCCGATTTGATCCATGTGAGAACTGTGGTGGAGTCTGTCCAGAGAATGGTGTTATGAATGGGTAGAGTAAGTTCAGTCAAGAGGAGCTTAGCCAATTGGGCTCCAGTAAGGGCACCACATAGTTCCAGTCGAGGCATTGATAGTTGCTTTTTGGGTGCAACCCGGGATCTGGCCATAGCAAATGAAGTATAAATCCTTCCCTCCTCGTCTTGGAGACGCAGATATGCCACTGAACCATAAGCCCGCTCAGAGGCATCACAGAACACATGCAATTTGATTTTGTCTTTGTCAGGTTCTGGACAAATTGGGAAATAGCACCTTGGCATGGTTACCATGGGAAGATACTGCAGTTCATTGGTCCACTTTTGCCATTTGTCAAGCATCTCCTCTCCAATGCAGTCATCCCACCCTCTTTTGCTGATCCACAGAGCTTGAACAAGGATCTTAGCTCGGGTGGTATAAGGCAAAATATAACCAAGAGGGTCATATTGAGAGGCTAGCACTCTATAAATGTTTCGCATGGTGGGCTCCACAGTTGATAGCAGGCGATTTCAATAGCCAAGCTTGTCGGACGTGCAGTGCCAAGAGAGCCCGAGTGTAGACTCTTGTGGGTCTGTTTTGTTTACAGTCAGCCATAGCTCGCAGCTTTCCGATCGTGCTTCAGTTGGTAGATGAGCGATTACCTCTGGGTAGTTATTAGCCCACTGCCTTATTTCGAACCCTCCAGCTGATAGTAACACTCTCATTTTGTCTATGAGCTGTTTGGCTTCATCGGTTGAGGAAAGGGACTGCAAACAGTTATCCACATAGAAGGATTTTAACACTGAGTCTACTACCTCTTCATTGCATTCGCGGTAGTCCATGACATGGCGCTGGAGGGCATAGATGGCACAGCATGGGCTACATGTGGTGCCAAATGGAAGAACACGCCACTCATAGATGTCAGGACTCCTCTCCTTTTCCAGATCTCTCCACAAGAAGTGCAGCAAAGGCTGATCTTCTGGAAGGAGGCGCACTTGGTAAAACATTGAATGAATGTCTCCACTGATGGCCACAGGATATTGTCGGAATCGGAGGAGAACTCCGAGCAAGGATGGACCCAATGTAGGTCCTGGGAGTAATTGGTCATTCAGAGAAGCTTGGCGGAACTGATAAGAGCAGTTGAATACAACCCGGGCTTTGTTATTATGATGTACAAGATGGTGGGGAATGAACCATGATTCATCTGTACCTTCAGCCTCTTCAGGAGTGAGTCTCATTGCATATCCTGCCTGTTCGAGTTTGTGGATTTCTTTATTGTAGACCTCTGCCAGCTCTGAGTTACTATTCAAGCGGTGCTCAGTGGACCTTAGAAGAGCCATAACTGATTCTGGACCTGCATGTAAGACCGTTGCATTCCCTTTGCGAAGAAGAGGAGTTGCATAGCGAGAGACTCCATCCACTTCAACTCTCTTTGTTTTTGTTTCAAGCATTGTAAGAGCATCTCTGTCCTGCTTGGATCATGTCATGTCTTTTACAGGCTGAAAGGGAAGTATGTCTACTTGCCATAGTTTTTCAACATGATGAGACAGATCTTGTGTGGGAGAGCGGAACAGCGAGATGTTCAGACAGGTCGTCTCCCATGGCTGGTCTAGGAATGTAGTTGGACCCTGGATGGCCCAGCCTAAACTGGTACTGACTGCAACAGGACTGCCCAAAGGGCCCATCAGTACTGGCGCTATCGGTGTGATAAGATGTGGGTAATCAGAACCGATAAGAAGCATGGGCTGTACTTCTTTGAAAGGTATAATGGGAATGTCTCTCAAATGCGCAAACTTGTGCTTCAGAGTGTCCACAGGGCAGGACTGTTTGGCAATGTTTAGCTCGGGTGCGGTAAAGGCAGTGTGTATCTTATAGCAAATGCTCGGATTCACAGAGGCCGACAGTTCAAAGGAGACTGATGCACCCTGGATTTCTACTACCTCTTGTCTGATTGTCCTGAGGGCAAGTGATTCATTTGTCTTCTCCAGATCAAGGTAATGGACTGCTGTAGGAAGGATTATGGTCCTTTCAGACCCATCGTCAAGGATAGCATATGTGTCCAGTATTCTCGCTTTGCTATGAAGTCTGACCTGAACCACTTTTAACATGACTCTGCCCGAATGTGTAACCTGATCAAGGTAGACAGTGCGGGGTACTGTATTGACAGTAAGAATGCTCTTGTTGATGTTGGTTGCAGTCTCATGGAGAACTGATAAGTGCTGTTCACCGCAATTGGAGCATGGCTTTTTCAGGGTACAGTTTACAGACTCATGTCCTCTACCACACTTCCAGCATCGGTTGTTGTCCTTTATCCATGCTGTTCTTTGTGCGATGTTTAATTTGCCAAATTCAGGGCAAGAGTTGAGGTAATGCTGCTGGCATTTGCAGAAAGGGCAGTACGGTTTAAAGCTTTCCCGTTTCTTGACCTTTGTCTGTTCTTTGTGTGTCTGCAATGACAAGGTAGCTGAAGCGGAGGGCCTTTCTGTTGCATGATCCATTCCATAGTAGATTGTGGATTGTACCTTTGGTGGCTTTGGGTGTTTCTGCTGTCTGTTCTCAATGTCCTACATTGGGTCCAGAGATAAAATTGTAACCATGCAGCCGTCAGCTACAGTATCGCATCAGATAGTGCACTATAGATCCCCTGAGGAACAATTCCACTCATTCTCTATTATAGGAGAGGAAGAATTGTATAAACTTGTTAAATCATCTAAACCAACAACATGTATGTTGGACCCTATTCCATCTAAACTACTAAAAGAGCTGCTTCCAGAAGTCATAGATCCTCTTTTGGCTATTGTTAATTCATCATTGTCATTAGGATATGTCCCCAAAACCTTCAAATTGGCTGTTATTAAGCCTCTCATTAAAAAACCACAACTTGACCCCAAAGATCTAGTTAATTACAGACCGATCTCAAATCTCCCTTTTCTGTCAAAGATACTAGAAAAGGTAGTATCCTCACAATTATATTCCTTCTTAGAGAAAAATGGTATCTGTGAGGAATTCCAGTCAGGATTTAGACCGTATCATAGTACTGAGACTGCTCTCATTAGAGTTACAAATGACCTGCTTCTATCATCTGATCATGGTTGTATCTCTTTATTAGTTCTACTGGATCTTAGCGCTGCGTTCGACACTATCGACCACAACATTCTTTTGAATAGACTAGAAAACTTAGTTGGCATTAGTGGAAGTGCCTTAGCATGGTTCAAATCGTACTTATCTGACCGCCATCAGTTCGTAGCAGTAAATGAAGAGGTATCATATCGATCACAAGTGCAGTATGGAGTACCTCAAGGCTCAGTACTAGGGCCGTTACTTTTCACGCTTTACATGTTACCCTTGGGAGATATTATCAGGAGACATGGTGTTAGCTTTCACTGTTATGCTGATGATACTCAGCTCTATATTTCTTCACGGCCCGGTGAAACACACCAAATTGAGAAACTAACGGAATGTATAGTCGATATAAAAAACTGGATGACGAGTAACTTCTTACTGCTAAATTCTGAAAAAACAGAGGTGTTAATTATCGGACCTAAAAACCCCACATGTAATAACCTAGAACACTATCTAACACATGACGGCTGCTCTGTCAATTCTTCTTCATCAGTTAGGAACCTAGGTGTGCTGTTTGATAGCAATCTTTCATTTGAAAGCCATGTTTCTAGTATCTGTAAAACTGCGTTTTTCCATCTCAAAAACATATCTAAATTGCGACCTATGCTCTCAACGTCAAATGCAGAAATGCTAATTCATGCGTTTATGACCTCAAGGTTAGACTATTGTAATGCTTTACTGGGTGGTTGTTCTGCACTCTTGATCAATAAACTACAGTTGGTCCAAAATGCAGCAGCTAGATTCCTTACTAGAACCAGGAAGTATGACCATATTAGCCCGGTTCTGTCAACACTGCACTGGCTCCCTATCAAACATCGGATAGATTTTAAAATCTTGTTAATTACTTATAAAGCCCTGAATGGCTTAGCTCCTCAGTACTTGAGCGAGCTCTTATCACATTATAGTCCTCCACGTCTGCTGCGTTCTCAAAACTCTGGCCATTTGATAATACCTAGAATATCAAAATCGACTGCGGGCGGCAGATCCTTTTCCTATTTAGCGCCCAAACTCTGGAACAATCTACCTAACACTGTTCGGGAGGCAGACACACTCTGTCAGTTTAAATCTAGATTAAAGACACATTTCTTTAACCTGGCTTACACATAACACACTAATACACTTCTATTATTCAAATCCGTTAAAGGATTGTTAGGCTGCATTAATTAGATCAACCGGAACCGGGAACACTCCTCATAACACACGATGTACTCGTTACATCGTAAGAAGAATGGCATCTACGCTAATATTTGTCTGTTTCTTTATTATTCTGTTTCTCAGTCCGTGTCCGGATCAGATGGCGCCGGGAGATGATGTCTGCGACCCTGACCGTCGGCGGAGGCCGGACACCTGGATGAGCCCTGGGGACATATCCCCAGTGAAGACCTCGACTTAAATACAATAAAACTTAAAATTAAACAAAATAACTATAATATAATAAAATACCTAACTACATAATACTATTATTGTTAGAAATTGCAACAATATAAAAATAGAAATATAATACATTTATAAATTTAAAATTTAATTAATACAATAAGTAAAAAATAAATAATAATATCCTGGCCAGAGGAGAACTGGCCCCCCCCGACTGAGCCTGGTTTCTCCCAAGGTTTTTTTTTCTCCATTCTGTCAAAGGGGGAGTTTTCGTTCCTTGCCGCTGTCGCCTCTGGCTTGCTCAGTTGGGGACACTTAATTTCTAACGATTATCGTCAATTTGATTTCATATATACTATTTAAACTAAACTGAGCTAGACAATGACATCTCTGAATTCAATAATGAAATGCCTTTAACTGAAAATTGAGTGTTTAATCTTATTATTATACATTACTGACACTCTATCCTCCAATTTGATACTGTTAAGTGCTTTGACACAATCTGTATTGTTAAAAGCGCTATATAAATAAAGGTGACTTGACTTGACTCAATGCGAGGTCTATCTGAACTATACAGCTCAGCTGCTCTCCTCGATATCTGAAGTGCTTGTGATTTTTTCTCGAGCCACTCTGCAAACTCAGGAAGAGTGTAGGTTCTGTCAGTCCCATTCTGGAGAATGCCTTTAGTCATGCAGTACTCAACAAAGCTATCTCTATAAGAGGATGGGAGCTTGGTGAGCAATCTGTCGACATGTGAGCCACACATAAGCTCAGTTCTGGAAGACCCTTCCAATGTGTTAAGAAGACCAACAAGAGAGCTAACTGATAAAGCAAAGTCCTCAAACCCTTGAGCATCCCCTGGTTTCAGTGGAGGTGTACAGAGAATGTTCCCGATTTCTCCCTGTACCAGTTGTCGGGGCTGGCCATAGCGCTGTTGTAAAGCTTGCATGGCTTGGGTGTAAGGCATGGAATCATACAAGTATCTCTTAGCTATCTGGAAGGCCGCTGGTAATTTGAGATGATCAAGTAACACTTGAAATTTATAGTCCTCTGTCAAATGAAGATGTGGGCCAAGGACACCATCAAGTCCCTTCTTTAACAGAGCAAATTCACTCTCCTTCCCAGTGGTGAAATTGATTAGCTTAGGTTTAGGGATTCCATAAGAGGAAGCGATAGCCATCTCCACCATGCTTGGAACTTGAACTGCTGGCTAAACAGTAGAATAGAATGGTACAGAATATGACTGTGGCTGAGGTATTGCATCCGGGGGCCTGACAGGTCGATAGCCCTGTGAGTATGGATCTGAATGATTTACAGATTGTAATGGGAGAGGTTCTGGGTACTGCGCCATTAAAGGCTGTGCTGGAGCGAATGGCGGTAACGACTGCACAAACTGTGATTGCACGTAATTAGGATTCGCAGTATTGCTTGGCACAGTTGTCGTAGAATGTGCATGAACTCGTGGATGGCTAGGTACAGTTTGGTACACCGTGGATGTAGGTAATGTCATCGGAAGGATGCGTTGTTGTAGAGAGGACTGGAGTTGGGGTTGGAAACTCTGCTGAAGATCACCAGGCCGTTGATAAACATATGGTGGATACATCATACCGGCTGGAGCAGACTCTGGGCGAGGCTCATGTTGCTCTACATGATGTTTGGTGACAGGGACAGAGGCTGGACGAGACAAGGGCTATTGAGCCTGAGGTAGTAACCCTGGTGGGATCTGGACTGGAAGCTGACTGAGTGGCTGAGTTAAGGCTGTGGTTGATGAGTGTGCAGGTATAAGGTGAGAAGCGTACCTCGCCATTTCAATGTTTTCAGAGCTTTGGTAACCTGATTTCCTGTCTGCATAGAGAAGAGGCAAGCTGGCACTACGATGCTGGATGGACTGCTGTTGACTGCCTGAGGGACCGACTTCTGATGTCCGACACCTGTGGTTTGGGAGTAGCTTAAGCCCTGATGCATGCGTGGTGAACCTTTGCCTTGTTCGAGAGACATTTGTAATGTGTTTGTAGTTCCCTGAGTTGCTCTTGAACATTCCAAACACACTCCTCCACTCTACGTAACCTTGTAGTCTCAGTGTACTGCTCAGTCCAAAGTCTTTCGGGTGTAGAAGTTCGATACTCCACAGTTGGAGCAGAGACAGTCTCACTAATCTGCATATGCTGTAAATCCTCTTGCAAGGGGGGAGGAACGAGCTGCCGTGGTTGGGAAGTAAGTACAAAGTCCTCCAGATGTCCAGGAATCCTGAATCCTGCTAGGACGGAGACTCTGTTGTTCTTCGATGTAATCCCGAGATGCTGCCATGAGGGTAAGATGTCGAATCCGGCTCGAAGGACCACTTTGTTAAGATGTATGTGCGTAGATGCACTGGTTTTTCAACATCCTCAACCTCGATCAGAAGGTGGATAGGCAAAAATCCACGACAGTTTCTGTTCTCAAGCATTGATTTTTTCCAATCAAATCCACTATTAGTTTGTTATACATTGGGGTATGTGTGGTTTCTGAAATAAAGGAATAACAATGAATAAATTAAATAAACTCCCACAATGCAACACAACACACAATGCTCGTAAATATATTAAAATAAATAAATCAACACTGAAGTGGGAATTGAAATAAAGCGTAATTTCGCTTGCACCAGTAATAGAACACACGGTACAACATGATATAATGCTAAACGCAATCAAATAGGATTACTCGTTGTACATCATGTAAACAACGTGTACCGATTGTAAATCCTAATGTGACAATACAAATATCCTACAGATCCATCAGTATCATGTATTTGCAGTAAGCATAGATCTTAACCATATATTTGCGCAGATCTATCGATCGAACTCTCAGAACGTGCATAAATATCGTGGTAAACCAAATATCTAACATCAAATATGCATACATAAGTCTACACACACACATACATATTTTCATAACAATATATCAATGTAAACTTACGTTTTCAAGAACGCACACACATCAGAACAAACTATGATCGGTCTTGATGCAGCGGCAGAACATACTGTGGACCGAACTTGTCTGGGCACATCCCTGACTCCGCCCACATGTGATGTCACTGAATACTTCAAATTAAGAGTTCAACAGGGATTTTATACACATCTTATCACTTACCTTTATTTCTTATCAGGGTTCGTACGGGTGCTTGAAATCCTTGAAAATGCTTGAATTTTAACGTAGTGTTTTCAAGGTTTGAAAAGTGCTTGAATTTTAGATAAAGTGCTTGAAATTGCATTTGCATTGGTTTTGTAATAATTTGCTTTATTACTGAATAGCGTTAGTTCACTTTCTAGACAAAATGCTTTTTGCATAAAATGAAAACAGCTCCGCTCGACCATAGACTGAAAAAAAAACAAAAAAAAAAAACGTCAGCTCGCGTCTGTGTTTATTGACGCGCGCCCTCTGATGGAGCAGAGCGCGAGATAAAAACATGTCTGGAGGTTGCTGCTTCAGTCAGCGGTGACTTGAAAATGACAAACACAAATTATGGTTAAAATAATGTAAAGTCTCCTGTAAAGTCTGCTTTTTTTATGGGAGAGTCTGTGCTTTCAAGCCGTGTAAAAGGTAAGCAAAAATGCCCATGCTCAGTTAAACTATGTTAAGATTGTCGCGATTAAAGTGAAATAATAAAATAAACATTTCAAAGTCAAAACGCAGCGCGGGTGTTTTTATATTAATCCATATCTGATTGTCTATCTATCTTAAAAATAAAAGAAAGAAAAGGGATAAGTCAAAAGTGTAAAGAATTATTTTAATTTAAAACACAAATCTTACTATCTAATTTTTTTTTAGATTTTTGAAGGCACATTAGCTTTTTGTTCTGAACAAAAACACCAGACAGGCTTATTGAAAATGAAAATTCTTTATACTTTTGACTTGTTCCTTCTTTATTTTTTAAAAATATATTTTAAAGGCTGGGGCTTGTCAATTTGAGGTTTGTCACTTTATACAACTCTTTCTATTTGTGAAAACCCATATTTGAACTGCAAATCATGTTTTTTTTTTAAGTCATTTTATGGTTTAATATGTTACAACAGACATTGCCCTACCCCACTCATACAGTATTTATTTTATTTTTGTAGGGTAAAAATGCCTTAAATATTATTTTAAAAATCCTGCAGATACACTGTAAATTTTTTCTTTCTTTCTTTTTTATTTTATAACTTATATACTGTATGTTGGCTACTTATATTATGCAATGCTATATTCTATCCAGACCGGCGGTTTTAAATGGCACAATAACAACTGATTTAAAGTGAAAAACTCAAGTGTGTGTAAACATCTAATTTACCACAGTTTAAAGTGCTGGAAAAGCTTGAAAATGCACCTCGAAAGTGCTTGAAAAGTGCTTGAATTTGAATTTGGAAAAGGTGTAAGAACCCTGAACCTGGAAAAGTCAGATTTTCATGATATGTCACCTTTAAGTATTATGGTTTTGTATTCATTGTTTAGTTTTCCCGGTGGATTTGGGGGAAAAAAGCCATCAAATAAACCAGTAATACGGAAACCACTTGTGCCAGCGTATGCGTGAAGGGAATTACAACCCGTGATATAAGATTTTGGCCATATTGCCCATCTAAGTCATTCATCACACACTATCAACAGTCACGTAATGTAGGCTACACTTTTTGTATTTTGTTTGGGCACCACAAGGTGTCACTGTGGCCTCAAAGCTTACCCCTCGCCTACTCTGGCTCGATTGCTATTCCTGAGGTAAAACACCTCCTCCTCATTACCCTACGGACAAAGAAATGTAGAAATAAATGCGGAAATATGTAAATAAATACGTAAATTTGAAAATAAATAAAAGTGGAAAAATGTGGAAAACTTTTTAAAAAATATATAAGGAAATAAAATTATAAATTATTTCCATTTGTTTTACTTTTATTTGTATATTTATTTATATTTGCTTTTTTAAATTTCTTTGTTTATTTATTTATTTATTTATAATTATGGCAGGATTGGCATTCCATACAAATATACCCCAGCGACTTAAGACTGGTTTTGTGGTCCAGGGTCACATATATGCTGCTTTCAAAACTCGGATCAGATGCCGTTATCTCTAAAGTTATATAGTTGCCTTCATACCTTGGAATCGCTCTAAGGCTGCTTATTTTAGCTTTCGGACGGAGGCAACATCAATCACGATTTATGCTGCGGTCCTCACATGGTTGTTGCCTTCTACATGATATTTAGACAGCAAATACCAGATGCACATATAGCCATGTTCACGATGGAAACTATACAGAAATTGCCCAGTGACTTAAACTGTAAAGAGTATGGTAAATATACAAAACCCACCTCAGAAAACTCGTGAGCGGGCATGCGTCAATAATGTCATCACCTCGAGGTGAAATCAGCTGCAGATGATCAACAACCAAAAACAAAACAAAACAACAAAATATCTGCAATGCTAGCACGAGCTGATTTTTATGCTGTGAGATGAAGACAGTAATTATTAGATTATTATGTAAAACTGTGTCCTGCTTCGTTGTTCTGACTTGATAGTTATATTTACTGATTAGAACCAATCATCCAACATCCAATAACTGAGCTCTACTTTCTCTACATGTGTCTCCTATTTTTTGCACATTCCCTGAATTTGTCCACTTGTTGTTTCAGCTCTGTTGTATACAGTTTTTGCACTACTTTTATTCAGTGTCTGTTTACACTAAGTGTAAATAGCCCACCTTGTTGGCAGAAGCTATTTACACTAACTCCGCCCACCAATGTGTGATTGGCTGGTCAACATTACAAAAGACTGTCGACAGCTCCAGTGGCGCTGATGGTTAAACGTGAGTCGTACTTATTTTTACGCAATCGACCGGGGTTCGAATCCGCCTTTTGGCAAACTTTTTTCCTCCCTTTTCACATTTCAAATCACATCAGAAAAGCATTAATTTTCAATAAAAATTAAGGAAATAATCAAAAAGTTGAGAAAAAAATTATCGGGTAGTTAGGGTAGGTGTAGGGAGGGCTTTATTGTCCCAATATAAGGTGGAATCCTTTTAATAATTTGAATTAAAATTAAAATTTACACTCTAAGTTATTATTGCAGACTGTTTTACAATGTACTACAATACTGAGGTGCAGATAATTGCCACTATTTGCAATAAGTAGTATAAATAGCAGAAAATCCTGCGATTTTGACAATCTAAATAGAATCTAAAGCTATTTGCATAGTGTAATAGCATATCACTACAAAATGCTGCTATTTTCACTTTTTATCCTATTTATTCTAAAGCATTTTCTTTTATTATTATGATTACTTGTTGCTTCATTATTACTAATGTGACGAATAAATTCTTGAATGTTAAATCTCATTTTCGTCAGCAGTGTCCCATCAGTCTTTAACTGTCTTTTTTCTGTACATTCAGAATTTTGCTCTGAGCTCAACTCACGTGTTTTTTCTTCTTTTTTTCTGTTGTGTAGATAAAGCAGAGCATGTCTATGTGATGAGAAATGTTGTGGTTTCTTAATTTCAGTCTGAGCTTCTGTTCATTTAAAAACAGCAGATCATTTAATCGGGTCTGCACTCATGGTTTAATCTACTGGGTAGGTGTATAAAGCACAAGGACTTCTCGTCACCACCACAAATGACCATTATAATGAAAACAATGCGGTGTAATGAAGCGTTTAGGTTGATTTTCTCTTTTCCGCCCAGAGAAAGATGCCTCTGATGTCTTAACCTGAGTACTAATTAGATGCAATGACGTTCTGCAAGAGCAGTATATTTTCACTGCTCATTATCACAACACAATAAAATATTAGCCTACGTCTCTACGTCAGCTTGAAACATTCATTAGAGCTGAGTTACTGTGGTCTAGACTGCCACTGCTTTTCAAAGTGTGAAAGGTTATAAGGTTTCTCTCCATTGTGATATCTCTAGTGCAGCTTTAGTTCTTCCCACATTCAAAACACACATGACCTTTCACATCATGTCTTTTCTTGTGTAATTTTAAAAGGCAGTAGGACACTCAGAAGCAAAGACCAGGAGATCCGGGTGTATCTTCAGCAGGATTCTTTATTGAAAATGTGCCGTTTTGGTGCTGCAGTCATGAAGTCCAACTAAGGCTGTGATGCACTGTATTTTATAGGCAGCTGAACTTACACACAGCCTCAAAAGTGACTCCTTAACCAAAGCATCGAATGACAATACAAAAAATTGCTCTAGCAAACCTAGTCCCTAAAGATAATAGTACCCCGAATGGCTTAAGCAGCACCTGGTCAGGAGAAGTAGAGGCATTTAAACGTTCACACATAGTTTGACTCTCACTTGAAACTATTGAATCTAGTCACTAAACTGACGCCATCATTTTGAATGACCAATACAATGTCATTCACCTTTTTTGTTTTTCATGCGACGTTAAATCAAGACACAATATCAGTGAATCTTAAACACATTCTTGCATCTGTTTTTCCACAACACCCAGCCATAAAACAATAGTGATGATTCTCCTTCGTACAAACTTTCATGTTTCTTCGGGTATAATGCTCGGTCTTGTACTGTATTTATCACAATTAAATGAATTTTGTCCACAGTGAGAATGCAGATGTAACTTAAGAGTGCTACATGTGTGAAACATGTCGCTCGTCTCTATTGTGGATTTTCATGTGTAACTTAAGGTTTCCTTTTTGTGTAAAACTCTTCCCACACTGATCACGTGTGTGCGGTTTCTCTCCAGTGTGGATCCTTTCATGTATTTTCACAGATCCTGGCCAATCAAATCTCTGGTCACAGTGTGAACACTTGTAAGGCTTTCCTCCAGTGTGAACTGTCTGGTGCTTTCTTAGCTCAGCGGCAGTAACAAAGGTCTTCCCACAATCAAAGCACATATGGTCCTTCACACCACTGTGTCTTTTCTGGTGTTCTTTTAAGACACTCAGCACACTAAAACTCTTTCCACACAAAGAACACATGTGAGGATTTCTTTTGTATGAATTTTCAGGTTGACTCTTAGGCCTGAAGCTGATGTAAAAGTTTTCCCGCACATGAGTACGGCTTTTCTCCAGTGTGGATTTTCATGTGAATCTTAAGCCTTACGTTACATGTAAAACTCTTAAAAAAAAAAAAAAAAAAAAGGTCTCCACACTGATCACACGTGTGTGGTTTCTCTCCTGTGTGGATTTTTGTGTTTATCAAGGGTATACAGGTGCATCTCAATAAATTAGAATGCCGTAGAAAAGTTCATTTATTTCAGTAATTCATCTCAAATTGTGAAACTCGTGTATTAAATAAATTCAGTGCACACAGACTGAAGTAGTTTAAGTCTTTGGTTCTTTTAATTGTGATGATTTTGGCTCACATTTAACAAAAACCCACCAATTCACTCTCAACAAATTAGAATACTTCTTAAGAAAAAATTTTAGTGAATTGTTGGCCTTCTGAAAAGTATGTTCATTTACTGTATATGTACTCAATACTTGGTAGGGGCTCCTTTTGCTTTAATTACTGCCTCAATTCGGCGTGGCATGGAGGTGATCAGTTTGTGGCACTGCTGAGGTGGTATGGAAGCCCAGGTTTCTTTGACAGTGGCCTTCAGCTCATCTGCATTTTTTGGTCTCTTGTTTCTCATTTTCCTCTTGACAATACCCCATAGATTCTCTATGGGGTTCAGGTCTGGTGAGTTTGCTGGCCAGTCAAGCACACCAACACCATGGTCATTTAACCAACTTTTGGTGCTTTTGGCAGTGTGGGCAGGTGCCAAATCCTGCTGGAAAATGAAATCAGCATCTTTAAAAAGCTGGTCAGCAAAAGGAAGCATGAAGTGCTCCAAAATTTCTTGGTAAACGGGTGCAGTGACTTTGGTTTTCAAAAAACACAATAGACCAACACCAGCAGATGACATTGCACCCCAAATCATCACAGACTGTGGAAACTTAACACTGGACTTCAAGCAACTTGGGCTATGAGCTTCTCCACCCTTCCTCCAGACTCTAGGACCTTGGTTTCCAAATGAAATACAAAACTTGCTCTCGTCTGAAAAGAGGACTTTGGACCACTGGGCAACAGCCCAGTTCTTCTTCTCCTTAGCCCAGGTAAGACGCCTCTGACATTGTCTGTGGTTCAATCCTAATTAGAAAGCATTTCCCATTTCCAGTCATTTTTTTCTATTTGACTGTTGGTAAAATTTGAAAGAGAAAAAAAGCATTGTTTATTCAATTTGACATGTTTGTAATACATCTTTAATTGTTAGCATGTTGTATTTACATTGTGCTGAATGTGAATTACATGTCTTACGGAGCTGTGGACATTCAAGTAAAAAAAATAAATAATAAGTAAAATAAATTAGGTGTTTATAGTGTTTTTAAATCATGAAAACTAACTCTTCTGGATTGTAAACTAAAGTTTCTGGATTTTATAGATCATCCACCAAATGATTCACTCACATCATGTCTGATGGTGGACCAACAAATGATTCAAGTACAGAGTCACCTTTCCTGGACCAGCCTGAGGAAACAGCACAACAAGATTCTGACCCACCACCCAATGTCTCAAGAATGTGGAGGCGAAGTCAACAGCATGCTCCAAAAAAAAAGCAGTTGGCTGACGTGAAAGCTATTTTTCAGGATTTCCTTAATCTGCAGCGGGAGCAAGCAGAGCGAGATCAACAATTCATTCAGTCAATTACCACCGTCATCTCTCAAGCTGTACACTGTTTCGAATGCTGTGCTAATGCTGCAGAAAGGCATGCTCATGCATCTGTGGTGATGGCTGGTTTGAGGCAACCAGAAAGTTTGCACAATCAACCCAGGTGCTCCAATCATCTAGCGTCTCATCTCACCTACGATCAGGCAGGCACTTCAGCACATTCTTCTTTGAATACTCATCCTAATATGTCATTCACCACATACCTAAACTTGGAGTAGGATATTCATGTTATTTTTTGTTTCATATTTAAAAAATACTATACTGTAGGTGAAGGTTATGGCTTGTTCATTTAAGTGAAGCCTGCAGAGAATGTTTTCAGTTTGTGCTCCTCTGCAGGTACCAGTATCTTCAGTATAAATATGCTATTTATTTCTTTTTGTTGTTCTCGTAATCAGTAAAAGTAAAATGTTATTAATGACACGTAACATTGCAGCTGTGTTTTTTGTTCTTTAATATACCAGAACAAATGTTTTCTATTTTCAAAATAAACTGTTCTATTTTCTGTTAAATGTTCTACTTTACAACAAAGGTTTACAACAACAAGTCTGGTGAATTCTACAAGGTGTACAGTAAGCTTCAATGTGTTGAATCTTTATAAAGCAGATAAAATGAGTAACAACGTTGTAGTTTGTGATTTGAAATAATAGTAACACATTTTGGTTTTATGGTTCAAATACCTTTTGAACTTTTGCCATGACAGCCTACTGCCTTTCCAAGTTTGATACATATTGCATTAGAGTGTCCCTGATAAGCACAGCTTGTGGAGAAGGTCGTTCATCGTATTGCAAGCGGCGTGGTTGTCTCTCGCCTTCATTTCGTGAGTCTTCACTAGGTGGTACAAATCGTTGCTTCTCCATCTCACAGAAGTTGTGGAGTACACAACACGCTGCCACAACAGTAGGCATGAAAGAGTAGTGAATGTCAGATCGTTTTGCTAGGATGCGCCATCTTCCTTTCAGCCGTCCGAATGTGTGCTCCACCTTAACCCTCGATCCATTCAAGTGAGAGTTGAATGTTGCTTGTTCTTGTGACAAATTGGGTCCAGAATAACCTTTGATGAGCCATGGAAATAGTGGATAGGCTGGGTCTCCTGCTACTAGCAGAGGCACCTGAACTCCCTCCACATCAGTTGTAGCCTGGGGGTGTCTCTCAGGGTGTCTGATTAATACAAATACAGCAAAGGCAATTTACTGTGCCAGTCAAAATATTCAACACACCTTGTGTTTTCATTATCTAAACATTTTTTTTATTTTATTAAATGGCAGATATTTTAGCATGTGAGAAATTCTTTCCCATTCATATTAACTTTAATACCCCCCAGCTTACTAATTACTTTCACAGTGTAAAAAGTGGTAATCATTAATTGTTACTTTAAAGAGCTATTTCAACTGGATTTAACCCATAAAAATGTTATGCTGTTGGTATAATGTTGTTCAGTTATGTTTTTGACTAGAATAAAACCAGTTAATTTACATGTTACCATTGTCTTATAGAATGTGCAGTGTATAATTCATATTTACAGCTTTAAGATATTGAACAACAATTGTTAGCTTTGACCAAACTTCTAATGAAAAAAAAAAAACGTTTATGATTTATCACAACTTTGTCAAATCAATTTAGATTACCTATTTCTGTTCAGATAATATGGTTTCTTTTGTTGATTTAAACATCTTTATTTTGTATTAATTCAAATTTTAGTTTTAATTAAAAATCTTAAGGCAAGCAGATTACAGTACTAATTCAGTTGTTATCGCACTGGGAAAGATGTAGAAAGGGAGGCTCACCTGTACAGATCCGAGGCTGCAAACACAGCTGCATCATGGGCACTTCCAGGAGTGCCAACGCAGATGTCTCGTATCATGCACCTGTCATCAGCAAGGGCCTGGAGAACAATAGATGGCCACCCTTTGCGATTAATGTAATCGCGGTAGCCTTCCGTTGGGGGAAGAATGGGCACATGCGTGCCATCCAGCGCACCGTAAACCTGTGGCACAAGATGCACCAAGGAATTGCGGTATGCAATTTCATTGGCCTCCGCTACAGTTGGCAGTCTGATATAACGCCGCATTAATTTTGCTTTAATAGCTGTGCACACAGCATATACACATCGATGGATGGTAGTTTTACTAACTCCAAACGTTTCTCCCACTACTCTATACTCGGCGCAGGTTGCCAGCTTGTAAAGCGCGATGGCAATCCGCTTTCGGGTTGGAACCGGTGGTCGGTGGCAACCTGTGATGGGCACAACATCAGGACCAATGAATCTACACAACATCTCAAACGTCGGCCGTGTCATTCTAAAATGTTGCAGACAGAGACTTTCTGTAAAGTGTTTCTCCACCACCTCCTCCCAGAACGTCTTATTGCGCGGTCTCTCCCATACCCATGGGCTTCGTCGCATTGGGGTAGTTTCTTCGAGCTCTAGGCCTATCAGACGAGCAACTGCTTCATTCTGCTGTCGTCTTCAGATATTTTGTGCAATTGCAATTATTTGTGAAATTGAAATGACATTAAGCTGGCAAATTTCAATAAACTGTCTGAATACTCTCTCCATTTTTTTATTTTTTATTTTTTTTGGGTAGGGGGGGTGTTACGTGGAGAACAAAAGGTAGATATTTTGCGACATACACAAAATTATGTATGGAAACGGCTCAAGGGCAGATTTCTTTTGCGATACACCAAAACTCGTCATTCGTGACGTCATCACGCACACCACTTTATCGGTAAAACACCAGTTTGATGGAAACAGGCTGGAGACGGCAAATATCGCGAAGTTTTTTTCCCGCACATTCACTTTGTCGATAACAAAACAGCCCAAAACCTGGATGGAAACTTGGTTAATGATTGTCTTCTGGACAACTGTCAGATCAGCAGTCTTCCCCATGATTGTGTAGCCTAGTGAACCAAACTGAGAGACCATTTTGAAGGCTCAGGAAACCTTTGCAGGTGTTTTGAGTTGATTAGCATCACCATATTCAAATTTGTTGAGATAGTGAATTGGTGGGTTTTTGTTAAATGTGAGCCAAAATCATCACAATTAAAAAAAAAAACAAAGACTTAAACTACTTCAGTCTGTGTGCATTAAATTTAATTAATACATAAGTTTCACAATTTGAGTTGAAACTCTTCCCGCATTGATCACATGTGTGCATCTTCTCTCCACCATGAACCCTCATGTGAAGTTTAAGGCTTTTTTTGTTTTGTAATCTCTTTCCAGTCTGAGGGTAAGAATTTTTGGCTCTCCTGAATGATTTTTCTCCAGTTTTCACTCAGTTCTTCACTCTCCTCGATCTGTTCCATGAAGTCTAAAAAAAATAAAAAAAAATAAAAGTTTTATTTTCATCCATCTATTCTCCAAACCACTCATGGGGAATTTTATTTTCTGTATATCATTAAAAAATTAAAGGGAAATGACAAAGTGAACTCAAATAGAGCAGTTGCAATACTGCAGTACAGTGAATTTTGATTACATTTTAATAAACAATTATATGTCCCTGGAACTTTTCATGAATTAGGCACATTGATCAGTTGTTGTTTTTTTTTTTGTTTTGTTTTTTTAATTAATTTATTTTTATTCGTCTGTTACTCCAACATCCAGAACATACGGATACAGTCTCAAACATACATTAGGAGAAAAAGGGAAGAAATAAAATACACATTCCAAACATAACAGGCAGGAAAGTAATTACATCCAGTAGAATAAGGAATCAGGAGAGGCTGTTAACATAATGCCAAAGAGGTGGCCAAATCTTCCAAAAGTCATTGGACTTTTGATGCATGTCATAAGTAAGCTTCTCAAGTGGAAATAATACAGATATTTGAGACATCCACATTTTGAAAGAAGGTACCTGAGAGGATGACCACAGTAAAAATATGCATTTCTTTACCAAATAGACCAAAATTTAAAAAAAGTGTTTAGCATGAGAATCAAATAATGTTTCCATTTCAATAGATAACAGATACAATTCCAGAGAGAAACAGAATTGCAACTTAAGGAGCTCTTGTAGAAATTTATGTATTTTAGTCCAAAAAGGGATGATTTTATTACAATACCAAAAACAATGAAGAAATGTTCCCTTTTGCTTTTTACAATTAAAACAGAGACCAGAAGAGTTTTTGTAAATTTTCTTCAAACGTACCGGTGTGAGATAGATTCTGTTAATGAGTTTATAATTAAGTTTGTGAACCCCCAATGAGGTACATTTAAAGTACAGATTGTTACATACAGCAGACCAGTCTGCGTGATCAATTCCATGGCCTAAATCCTTTCCCAAACACTCTTCAATTTCTCTAAAGAGGAAGTACAAGCATCATATATAACAGAAATTAACCCCTTGGAGAAACTATTAGTGACGATTTGTTCAATGTCAGTAAGCTCAAATCTCAGAATGCCATTTTCAGATAAAGGTTTTATAAAATGACTTAGTTGAAGATATTTGTTGGAAAGATTTTAGTGTATTACCTGAGAAAAGGCAAGACACTTCTGAGATTCCTAAATTAAACCAGAGAGAAAGACCTATATTATACAAAGAAACAGGAAAGTCAGGGTTGAAAGCAATAGGGGACAACAAAGAAAGATTGGTTGGAATTTTAAGATAAGTTCTAACATCTCTCCATGCCAAAAGAGTGTTTGAAATAATAAAGTTTGTTGAAATACATTTTTTTAATATTTATGATAAATGGCAAAAAAAAAAAAAAAAAAAATTGGAAGTGGAGCACAAACTGTAGCTTTCATGTTAAGCCACATAGAATCAGTCCTTTCATTATACCAACTGACCATATGCTTCACCTGTGCTGACCAGTAATAAAATTTAAGATTTGGTAAGGCAACACCTCCCTTATCTTTTGGTTTCATCAATTTGTTAAAATTAAGACGGGGCATTTTGTCATTCCATATGAATTTACAAACGTGTTTATTAATATCTTTAAAAAAAATGGTTAGATAAGAAACAACGGTGGAATTGAAATAAATATAAAAATTTAGGAAGAATATTTATTTTAATCACATTTATTTTGCCCAAAAAAGAAATGGGGAGTGTACGCCAAGTATTAAGATCTTTTTTGACCTTGTTGGTAAGAGGAACATAGTTTTTATTAAATAGGTCATCCAATACTGCCTACCAATAACAGTTCGCATAAAATTCAAGGCATTAATGTTTGCCTACAAAACCACCTCTGGCTCTGCACCTCTTTACCTAAATTCAGTACTTCAGACCTATGTGCCCTCTAGAAGCTTGCGTTCTGCAAGTGAACGCCACATTATTGTGCCTTCCCAAAGAGGCACAAAATCACTTTCTCAGACTTTTTCATTAACTGTTCCCATCTGGTGGAATGACCTGCCCAACTCAATCCGAGCTGCTGAATCCTTAGCTATCTTCAAGAAACGGCTAAAAACCCATCTCTTCCATCTTTATTTGACCCTCTAACTCTAGCATTCTCTTTTCTAATTCTATTTTATCTATCTGCCGCCTTTTTATTAAAAAAAAACAAAACACACACACACTTGACCCTCTATCAAATGCATATTTATTCTCTAACTGCTAGCTTTTCTTGAAAATCTAACACTAGCTTTCTTTTCTATATTCTATCTACTTTTCTTAAATAAATAAATAAATAAAACTTGCTACGTGTACTGCGTTAGGCTAACCGAGAATTGTCATAGCGCTTGCATGTTATTGCTCTTTTGTTGGTTTTGACTGCTTCTATTGTCCTCATTTGTAAGTCGCTTTGGATAAAAGCGTCTGCTAAATCAGTGGTTCTCAACCTGGGGCACACGGAGGGGGTACGCAAACAAAATGCTGAGTTTTGCCAGTCATTTAATTCTACCCCAACTTAAAGTAATGTTAAAACCGAGCATTTATTTCTTACAAGCAGCATGCGTATAATAGGATACCCGCTAAATATGCTGCTTTAGCAAATCGCGCTGTTGTTCATTGTATGTTTAAAGTAGATTTGTAGCACTTAAAAGCATGAAGAACAAATATTGAGGGACTGAGATCGATTTAAGAAACCCTCATTGATACAGAAACATACCCTGTGCGAGTTATTGTTTTTCATGTTCAAAATACGAGCAAGAATGCAATTTTCCCTGAATATCCAAACGATTGCAAATGTGACATTGATTTTAAATAGCAGTTCAACAAAAAAGGTAATATTAAATGAACATTTTACATGTTAAATGTAGCCTAAATTTTAAAAACAATATTGTCAATATTGTTTGTTATATTTTACAACGAAATAATAATAGTTCCCATGAAATCCGCGACAGAACTGGTGTGCGTCTCCAAACAACATTCAGAGGTGTTTCGTTAGTGAAGGAATCTGAGGCTTTGAATGATTCGGAGAGTCAATGATTAATAACCCATTCATAACTACAGTCATTTACTTCCTTATTGAATGAATGAATGGATGAATGAATGAATGACGTGACGCCTCGCTCATTAAGACGGTGACTTACCGCCACCTACTGGCGATCACTTCTACATCTACAGTATAACTTTACCTTTCTACTTCTAAATCTACAGTATAACTTTGCCTAAAGGTAAAAAAAAAAATGCACCTGTAAATCAATTTAAGGTGGCAAATATTGTCCCTTAATGGCAAAGGTGTGACTGCGGTCTAAGTGGGGGTACTCAGGAGAATGTTAAATGCCCCAGGGGGTACGCCACTGTAAAAAGTTTGAGAACCACTGTGCTAAATGACTAAATGTAAATGTAAATACTGGTGTAATACAAATACAGAGATATTTAAAATCATTTGTTGTTATTTTAAAAGGTGAAAGTAATAACAGGTCAGTTGAAATGGGAATATTAAAAGGGAGACCCATAGATTTATCTAAATTAATCTTGTATCCGGATAAATTACTGTAATCTGAGAAGCATATTAATAACGCAGGAATTGACTTTCGGGTTTATAGACATACAGCAGGACATCATCCGCGTAAAGGGAAATTCGGTGCTCTTCATCTCCTACCTTTATTCCAAAAAAAAAATTGACATTGCCTTATGGACTCAGCCAGAGGCTCAATTACAAGGGCAAAGAGCAGGGGTGAGAGAGGACAGCTCTGCCTCGTACCTCTTTCAATGCAAAAGGATTTCGAAATCAGCCCATTCAAGGTAACTGTAGGGCTGACTCGGGGACTAGCATAAAGCAATTTGATCAATTCAATAAATTTTGGGCCCAGATTGAATTTTTTTTAGGGTGGCAAAAAGAAATTCCCATTCGACCCTATCGAATGCTTTTTCCGCATCAAGGGAAATAATAAGTGCAGGTAGTTTATGTGTTTGAATTCAATTTAGTACATTTAGAAGTATACGTATATTATCTGTGCCGAAACATGATTTTTATGAATCCCGTCTGGTCTGGTTTAATAATGCGTTGTAGCATAGTTTCTAGCCTACGAGCCAGTACTTTGGCCAGTATTTTGTAGTCCATGTTCAGAAGACTTATTGGTCGATAAAAGGCACACTCTTGAGGATCCTTATCTTTTTTGGGAATTAAACAAATTGATGCTGTTCTCTACGAGTTGGGGGTTACTCCATGATCAAATAGATTTTGAAGGGCGGGCATTAAAATATGGGAGATTTCTGGCCAAAATACTTGGGAGTCTATCTAAAAATTCATTAATATCAGACTGCTCTGCAGTAATTTGTGATTTATTTAATATTTCATAAAAATTTCTAAAATTATTACTCGAGTCAAGATTATACGTGACTGAGCTGTCTGGTGTCTTCAATGATTTAACTGTTCTCTCATTTATTTTTTTTTAATTTTTTTTATTTAATGAGCCAATAGCCTTTTAGATTTATTTGCATATTCATAGTACTTTTGCTTGGGAAAAAAAGAGAAGCTTCTTGATGTGATTTGTGTGGTCCAAATTAAGTTCAGCTCTGGCTCGACATAGTTGGGCCCAATTTGTTTGGTTAGGGACTGTGCTATGCAAACACTCCAGTCTTTTTACTTCTCGTTCAAACTCTTGTCTTTTATCTGACCAGACATTCTTGCGTGCAGAAGATATAATATGTCCCCGAATCGTAGCTTTAGCAGCATCCCAGAGGGTTGCAGGCGATACAGGAGAATTTTTATTATCTGTCCAATAATTATTAAACCCTTCCGATACCGATTCACAAAATGCTGGCTCGGTCAACATTGAAGAGTTGAATCTCCAGATCCTGGTGGTCCTGTGCTCACTTATATTCATATCTAAATAAACTGGGGCGTGGTCAGACAAAATGATTGAACCAATTTGGCAGGAAGATACAACTTGAAGGCAGCGAGTAGGAATCAGGATCTAACCAATTCTAGAATAAGAGTCGTGAGGGTTAGAATAAAAAGTATATTCTTTACCATCTTCGTTAAGTTCCCTCCAAACATCAATAATGCCAACCTCATTGCAAAGTTCTTTAAGGACAAAGGAGACTCTAGAGTTCGTAAATGTTTCCGAAAAAGATTTATCCATTTTTTGATCCATGACACAGTTGAAATCTCCCGCACAAACTCCTATGCCCTTACAGTATTGATTAAACATAAGAATGATTTTAAATATAAATTTAGGTGAGTCCTCATTTGGAGCAAATATAATAATTATAGTAATATGTTGCCCATGAACCTTGCCTGTAATTAGGACATATCTTCCATCTGGGTCATTAATTTGATGCTCTAAAATAAAGGGGAAGTGTTTATTAATTAAAATGATTGTGCCCCTCTTCCTTGTATTTGTTTTACAAGATGAAAAGAATACTTGCCCTACCCAATCTCGCTTTAATTTCAAGTGTTCTGAATCAGATAGGTGTGTCTCTTGAAGCATAGCAATCATAGTCCTGTGCTTTTTAAGATAAGTTAGTATTTTTTTCCTCTTAATCACGTTTCCTAGCCCTTTCACATTCCATGTAGTAAACCTTGCTGAATTATGTATTGTCATCAAATATAGAAAGATAGAGACAGAAAGAATGGGTATTTAAAACTGAAGCATGTCTGGGACAGAAATAAATCCGACAAAAAAGATTTTTGCATTTTAACACACAAAACAGAACATACTGAACAACCCCGACCCCCTCCCTATCTCCCTCAGCCTCGTCCCCAAACGATGAGACACGCCTTGAGAAAACAAAATTTAGGTCGCTGTACCCGACTGGTACCGAGCATAGAATTAAGATACCCAATACCAAGTAGTAATACAGAGTTAGACCCATTTGGGGACACACGTGTGCAACAAACCAGTTCCCTTAGTTTCTTGTATGTACGATAATCCGAGGTTAGAACACTTAACTAGCAGTCCGTGGCCTGCTAGTTAAATAAAAAATAAATAAATAAATGAAAAAAAAAAAAATAATAATAAAAAGTTTCTTTACAGCAGTTTCTATTTGTAAAAAAAAGAGTCAAAATAAAGTGACTAACACACATCAAATTTCAAACAGGTCTACCTCGGAAATTTTCTCGAACATCAACAGCGTAAAATATTCCAGTATGTAGAACTGGAAGCGTTTATTTTCGTATACGAATGCCCATTATATCTCTCAGTCGTTTCTTATCTTCCAAAGATTTTAGAAATTCAGTGACGGCCACTGGAGAGGAAAAGATGTGCCTCTCAGTTCCATGGAGACAGCGGAGCTTAGCAGGATAGGTGAAGCCTCTGAACATATCGTGGGCTGAAAGTATTTTCCGGACATCGTCAAACTCTCGGCGTTTCTTTAGCACATCCGGAGATACGTCCTGGAAAAAGCGCAGTTGGTTTCTGTCGTGACTGATGCTACGTTTTTTCCGCACTGCCTGTAGTGTAGACTCCTTATCCGTGTATCGTAAAAAGCGGACCAAAACACTTCGCAGGGCACGATTTTCTTCCGGGATAGGGCCAAGAGACCTATGGGCTCTCTCAGTAACAGTACTGAACCATACTTTGTAAATGAATAAAAATATTATTTATTATATTGATCATTAAAGTTATTTCATAGTTTACTAATGTTAAAAGAAACTTTAAACTTTAAGACTGTATTAGTAACAGTAAATCTTGAAATGAACACACTCTAAATAGAAAAAATACTTCTACAGCTTTCATTAATTTTACAAATAGACGCTTATTACCATTTCATTTCAGCAGTCATGCTTAAAGATCTACACAAAGGTCATAGCATTAAAATTACATGCATATAGATATTGTACATATACTCACACTTTATTTGCTTCTAGAACACACTGCATAATTATCTAATCAAAATAATTTAATCACACACTGGGCAAAAGCGCAACGCTGTGTCTAGGACAAACTAGCAGGTTATCACACACACCAAACTCATCGCTTTCAATTCAAGCAGCGGTCTAAAACAGTTTATTCAATCACCAAAAGGACACAAGTTTGCTTCAAGAATTAACAATGTGGAATAAATGAGTTTAAAGTTTGGTGTTTAAAAAAACAGAGCAAACGGAAAGAGAAAGCGCGATCTGTATTACAGCTCTCTATATGAAGCATACAGACTTTATTAGAGCCACAGAAAGACAAACGTTTTGCTGAAAAATGTACAATACATAATTTATAGACTAGGGTGAAGTCATTATGTACATTAACAACGATTTGGGACAAATATAATGTAATTTAATGGAAAACTATGTGAATGGCGCTCTGTTCCGCGGCAAGGTTTTCTGTCGGCTGCATTTAAATGCGTTGAAGTTTCCCGCTCTGTGCAGCTCGCAGTGTCACATGTGTGCTGTTAGTGATTTCTGCCTCTAGAGGTTGCTCTCGTACTGTGTAATGACATCGGACCCTTCTCAGCCGCTCCAGCATTGGACGTATCCCGGAAAACTATCGGCATGGATTTTTGCCGATAACCGATAGTTCCGCCAATCAACTATCGGTGCCGATTAATCGGCAAAGCCGATACATCGGTCGACCTCTAATAATTTCACAAAGCTAAAGTCAGGTCATTCTGTTTTTGCTTCAGATTTTGAAATTATACAGTCTAATATAAATCAAACATTGCACTTTTTTCTTTTTTTTTTTTTTGTGGATTAATCCATGATTAAAATTCAGTGGCTGCCACTAATTTCAAATTGCTATGAAAAATCAAGGTGCAACACAGAGTGAAAAATATGGAAATGTTATTTTATATGTTATTTTTTTATTTCTGTAGCTGAACATCTACAAACAAAAACCTAAAGCATCATTTCATTTCTATCTTTGTGCTATAGGCCTATGTTTATTTGTGCTATTACTTGTAATTTGTTCATTTGTTCTTATTTACTGGCTGTCACTTGTTTTTAATAATGTTTAAACTTTATGTTTATTTTTGGCTAGTCATTTTTGCTGTGGTATTGAAATTGGAATAGAGAATTGTAAAATTTAATTGATATCTAAAATATTGGTGTCATAAGCTTATTTATTAGAATACAAGATGTAAAAATTGTAAATGAGTAATATATAAGGGAAAAAAGTCAGTTTAGCTCAAAGCGAATCATTTATGATTTTATAGGGAATTTGAACAGAATCACTGTTTCACGGCTGATCTCTGAGTCGGCCTGTGATTCAGTGAACGAGCCGTATAACATCAACTCTGCATTGGATATTAAAATCCAAAATATAGTGAAAACACTATTAAATAGCACAGTAACAAGATCGGCAGATTAAGACATTAACTTGTAAGCACAAAACACAAGATACTTCTCTTTTCAATATAAATAAGACTTTATATAAACCTAAGACATGTAAACTAATCTAATCTAACACATGAACACACGCATTCACACATTCACACGTTGCAGAAAGAGAGAAAGTGAGGAAAGGATGAGTTTAAAGAATGAAAATGTGAAATCCCAAGTTTACAGCAATATGTGCAATTGCATAGACCTGATTGCATAGATCTCTAGTGCAGCTTTAGTTCTTCCCACAATCAAAACACATATGACCTTTCACATCACCTTGTGTAATTTTAAAAGACAGTAGGACACTCAGAAGCAAAGACCAGGAGATCCGGGTGTATCTTCAGCAGGATTCTTTATTGAAAATGTGCCGTTTTGGTGCTGCAGTCATGAAGTCCAACTAAGGCTGTGATGCACTGTATTTTATAGGCAGTTGAACTTACACACAGCCTCAAAAGTGACTCCTTAAACAAAGCATGGAATAGACGATACAAAAAAATTGCTCTAGCAAACCTAGTCCCTAAAGATAATAGTACCCCGAATGGCTTAAGCAGCACCTGGTCAGGAGAAGTAGAGGCATTTAAATGTTCACACATAGTTTGACTTAGTTCTTTTACTGTATTGATCACAGTTAAGTGGATTTTGTCCACAGTGAGAATGCAGATGTAACTTAAGGGTTCTACATGTGTGAAACGTGGCTTTTCTCTATTGTGGATTTTCATGTGTCCCTTAAGGTGGTCTTTTTTTGCAAAACTTCCCACACTGATCACGTGTGTAGGGTTTCTCTCCACTGTGGATTTTCATGTGAATCTTAAGCTTTCCTTTTTGTGTGAAACTCTTCCCACACTGATCACATGTGTGCGGCTTTCCTCCAGTGTGAACTGTCTGGTGCCGTCTCAGCTCAGCGGAAGTAACAAAGGTCTTCCCACAATCAAAGCACATATGTTCCTTGACACCACTGTGTCTTTTCTGGTGTACTTTTAAGACACTCCGCAAACTAAAACTCTTTCCACACAAAGAACACATGTGAGGCTTTTCTTTTGTATGAATTTTCAGATGGACCCTTAGGATTGAAGCTGATGTAAAAGTTTTCCCGCACTGGTCACAGTAAAATGGTCTCTCTCCAGAATGCGAACGCAGATGTGATTTAAGAGTGCTCGCATCTGTAAAACTCTTCCCGCACTGATCACATGAGTACGGCTTTTCTCCAGTGTGGATCTTCATGTGTACCTTAAGTTGGTATTTTTGTGCAAAACTCTTTCCACACTGATCACAAATGTGTGGTTTCTCTTCAGTGTGGATTTTCATGTGTTTCTTCAGGTTTCCCTTTTGTGTAAAACTCATCCCACACTGATCACATGTGTACGGTTTCTTTCCAGTGTGGATTATCATATGCGTCTTCAGGTTTGATTTTTGTGTAAAACTCATCCCACACTGATCACATGTGTGCGGTTTCTGTCCAGTGTGGATTATCATATGTGTCTTCAGGCTTGTTTTTTGTGTAAAACTCTTCCCACATTGATCACATGAGTACGGTTTCTCTCCAGTGTGGATATTTATGTGATGCTTAAGGTGGTCTTTTCGTATGAAACTCTTTCCACATTGATCACATGTGTGTCTCTCCTCTCCTGTGTGGATTTTTATGTGATGTTTAAGATGATCAGTGTCCAAACCACTCATGAGGGATTTTATTTTCTGTATATCATTAAAAAATTAAAGGGAAATATCAAAGTGAACTCAAATATAACACCAGAACATAGACAATTGCAATACAATAGTACAGTGAATTTAGATTACATTTTATTAAAAAATGTTATGTCCCTGGAACTTTTCATGAATTTGGCAAATTGATCAGTTGTTCTTTTTAAAACAATATAGGCACACATACTTATTTTAAAATTAATGAAAACAATTTAAATGAAGCTTTTTAGCATTAGCACTGACCCACTGAATCTCAATCCAATCTCAGCTTTTACATAAATCGTACTGAAAGTGATATGTGTGTCCCATACATGAATTTGTTCTCTGCATATAACCTGGTGTTTCCCAACACTGTTCCTGGAGGCACACCAACACTACACATTTCCCAACTTTTCCTAATCAAACACACCTGAATCAACTCATCAGCTCGTTAGTAGAGACTCCAGGACCAGGGCTGCATTTCCCGAAACCTTCTTAACGCTACGTCGTTCGTAAGTTATACCTTAAGTTGTACCTTAACGTTAATATATGCTTCCCGAAATGTTCTTAGTTAAGTATACCTTCTTATAAATTATTCGTTCGTAAGGCTGATCTGGACCACTCTTATCTATACCTTATCGCTGCTGACAGTTCACTCCACTAGTGGCCACCACTGTGCAAAAAGCTTCTTTACATCTCAGTGTATATGAATATAGTTCTGAAGTTGTAATAACCTACACCAAGTGTTAAATTAGGCTAATTGAAGTGTTTTCATAAAAATAATAAAATTGTCATTACACTGATTGTTAGCTTTTTAATTATATTATCCAAAGGTATGTTAGCTGGCAAGCTTAGAAGTCTGTTTAAAGGGAATGATTGTGGTGGGAAGTTTGGTCAATCTATGGCAGCGATACAGCGAATAGTTGTGCTAAATCAAAGACCGTGCTGTCCACGGTGCCATTTAGTGTAGTGCACTATTTCATACGTGAAAACTTCAGTCCCCTGGACTGCGGGCGATAAGATGATGATCATGTATCGACGATAGCCATATTATCAAAGGCATGAAATATTGGCACTATTAAGAGGACTTGGATTTGATTTTCCAATTAATGTAGGCCTGTTACATTCTTCTGTGAATAATCGATTCCCGAGCCATTGATATCAACCAATTCAGCACCACCACCATGGACAGCACCTGATAACGTCGCGCTTAAGAAGGTCTCTCATAAGCAACCTCCTAAGGTATAGTTTGGGTAACACGCCTAGAAAGTATATAACTTCAGTTATGGTGTACCTTTAGAGTCTTCGTAGCGAGCTAAGAGACAACGTTATCGTGAAATGCAGCCCAGAAATATATTGGTCAGATAAGGGAGACATCCAAAATGTGCACTGTTGGTGTGCCTCCAGGAACAGGGTTGGGAAACACTGATATAACCCAATCCAAGTGCACACACACGCCTGGAGTAGTTTTGACTGCATTCATCAACCCTTTTACCAAAAAGGTAAAAAAACAACCATGACTGACTTCTGTAATTTAAAATAAACTGAAGTTTATTGCAAGTAAATATAAATGAGATTTTACTTAATTTACGAAATGTTCAAAAATTTTGAAGCAGATATAGATGTAAATCAAATTCAGGAAATCTGGAATCAGAATTCAAGATTTTTCTCGCACCTTTCATTGACCATTTGTTGAAAATAAAAAAAAAAGACAGAAAAGAAAATTTCAGTTTTAGACTCCAGTTTGTACCCAGTTCATAGAAAGTGTCCTGTGTATTACTTGATATTTTGACTAAATAATAACATAGGACTTTTCATACTACAAATATTATGCATATAAATGTTCATTAATGAGGATTCAAAAATAAACACCAACCTCTTTGTTCTTCGGTCTCTTCATGTTCCTTTCTGCAGGGTTCTGGGTCTCTCATGTTCTCAGTGTTCAGCTCTGCTTCACTTCTTGGCTGATGGGAATATTCCAGCATTTATTGGTGAGTTGTTGTGGGAGGAGCTTCATTGAAGGTGAGTTGTTGTGGGAGGAGCTTCAAGCTGTGTGGCAGGAATAGCAGATCTGCTAAAATCCCAAATAAGCAGTTAATGAATTGATGTTTTCATTATTTCACACATTTTAAGCATTCAATGTTCTGTGTTCACATTTTCAAAGATGGATAGATAAAAGTTCACATTCTATGAGTTTTTATTTATTTGCGAGTCGATCTAATATAAACCTTAACCTTTTCATTCGTTTATCTATCATAAGAACAAACTAACAAATCGATGAATACACACACACACACACACACACATATATATGTGTATATATATGTGTATATATATATATATATATATATATATATATATATATATATATATATATATATATATATGAATAAAACAGAAGAATAAACTGATTCAGAAGTGATTATACAGATGTGTAAGCAACAAAAAACATTTCAACTTAGTTGAACTGTAGTTGGTTTCAGTCTGTTTACACCAATTGAATGAGCTTTAAGTGGCAGTTCACAGGTGATTTAAAGACATCAGCGTCATGAATGAGGTGAAAACAGGAACTATTAACATGAAATCAGCACTTCTGAAAAGCTTTACATGATCATCAGCAGAATTTCACTGCATTCACACCTTATTTAATTGTTTAGATACAGCATTTGAATGAAGACATGCTAAAAGTGTATAAAGCTACTCTATTCTTTATTATTATTTCTAACAATATCAAACATAAAAATGTGTCAAAACAAATACAAACACACTCAAAACAAATGACCATGGTTACAGTATTTTTCTGCCTACTTTTTGTGTGGGAGACCGTATCATTAACCGCTAGAGGTAATTAACCCTAAAAAGGGCAAGACCATAAAGAAACATCAGAAAAATAATGTATTGATATTTTACATCTTATTGGGCTCAAATAATACAATTTCATGATTTATTTATTTATTTATTTCAAAACTTGACTCTTATTTTTCAGGATATGTTGCCCCTTTGTGGGTATAAATTCACAAAAAAAGAATACTTGTTACAATATTTTAAACTATCGTAAAACATTTTTTGTTTTTTTTGTGATTTAAGAGTGCTTGCATCTGTAAAACTCTTCCCGCACTGATCACATGAGTACGGTTTCTCTCCAGTGTGGATATTTATGTGATGCTTAAGGTGGTCTTTTCGTATGAAACTCTTTCCACATTGATCACACGTGTGTCTCTTCTCTCCTGTGTGGATTTTTATGTGTTCATTAAGGCTATCTTTTCGTATGAAACTCTTCCCACATTGATCACATGAGTACGGTTTCTCTCCTGTGTGGATTTTTATGTGATGTTTAAAGTTATTTTTTCGTGTGAAACTCTTCCCGCATTGATCACATGTGTGCATCTTCTCTCCACCATGAACCCTCATGTGATGTTTAAGGCTTTTTTTGTTTGGTAATCTCTTTCCAGTCTGAGGGTAAGAATTTTTGGCTCTCCTGAATGACTTTTCTCCAGTTTGGACGTGATGATTTTTCTCCTCTCCTTCACTCCGTTCTTCACTCTCCTCGATCTGTTCCATGAAGTCTAAAATAAAAAATAAAAAAGTTTTATTTTCATCCATCTATTCTCCAAACCACTCATGAGGGATTTTATTTTCTGTATATCATTAAAAAATTAAAGGGAAATATCAAAGTGAACTCAAATATAACACCAGAACATAGACAATTGCAATACAATAGTACAGTGAATTTAGATTACATTTTAATAAAAAATGTTATGTCCCTGGAACTTTTCATGAATTTGGCACATTGATCAGTTGTTCTTTTTAAAACAATATAGGCACACATACTTATTTTAAAATTAATGAAAACAATTTAAATGAAGCATTTTAGCATTAGCACTGACCCACTGAATCTCAATCCAATCTCAGCTTTTACATAAATCGTACTGAAAGTGATATGTGTGTCCCATACATGAATTTGTTCTCTGCATATAACCTGGTGTTTCCCAACACTGTTCCTGGAGGCACACCAACACTACACATTTCCCAACTTTTCCTAATCAAACACACCTGAATCAACTCATCAGCTCGTTAGTAGAGACTCCAGGACCAGGGCTGCGTTTCCCGAAACCTTCTTAACGCTACGTCTTTCGTAAGTTATACCTTAAGTTGTACCTTAACGTTAATATATGTTTCCCGAAATGTTCTTAGTTAAGTATACCTTCTTATAAGTTATTCGTTCGTAAGGCTGGTCTGGACCACTCTTATCTATACCTTATCGCTGCTGACAGTTCACTCCGCTAGTGGCCACCACTGTGCAAAAAGCTTCTTTACATCTCAGTGTATATGAATATAGTTCTGAAGTTGTAATAACCTACACCAAGTGTTAAATTAGGCTAATTGAAGTGTTTTCATAAAAAGAATAAAATTGTCATTACACTGATTGTTAGCTTTTTAATTATATTATCCAAAGGTATGTTAGCTGGCAAGCTTAGAAGTCTGTTTAAAGGGAATGATTGTGGTGGGAAGTTTGGTCAATCTATGGCAGCGATACAGCGAATAGTTGTGCTAAATCAAAGACCGTGCTGTCCACGGTGCCATTTAGTGTAGTGCACTATTTCATACGTGAAAACTTCAGTCCCCTGGACTGCGGGCGATAAGATGATGATCATGTATCGACGAAAGCCATATTATCAAAGGCATGAAATATTGGCACTATTAAGAGGACTTGGATTTGATTTTCCAATTAATGTAGGCCTGTTACATTCTTCTAGTCTATTATTATTACTATTAGTTTACTTTTAGCTATTATTAAATAGAATTATAATAAATTTGCCCCGCAATAATTTCATAGCGCATCACCGCATAACTGATGCCCTGTTAGGATAATAAAAGATTGGGCTATTAGCTCCTCTTTGAAAATGTTTTTAAAAACATTTAGGTCTATTATACGATGAATTGCCTATAATGAAAATTATTAACAGTCTATGATATTTCCGAACATTACAGTCATCAATGAAAATTAAGAGCAGCTTTATTTTAAGCACTGACTTCAAAAAAAAAAAAAAAAAAAAAAACCTGTTTAACACGAAATACTATTCTTCACATTTGTTTTCACTATGTATGGGCCACAAGAGAAATAAGGAAACCAATTAAGACAGTTATATACCGTTATCAGCATATTATGTTGAAAATGATTAGTCTCTCATCGTCTCTGATAAAATATGCTTCATTAGTGTATCGTCAGAAGCCAAAAGCTCCGTCAATTTTTTTCAGTCAAGTTTGGCCATGAGGTTGCGGGTCCTCGCACTCATTTCAAAATTATATAAAATATCAAGGTTTGGATTTAGTTTGCAATTTGAATTATTTTTTATAAGATCTTGTGAGCCCTGATAAATGCAATTTCAACTATTTCTTAAGTGTTTCTTTTATAAAGAACACCGCTTTCTCACATAACGCAGTGAAGCAGCCCCTGCATGGAGTGAATAATCGATTCCCGAGCCATTGATATCAACCAATTCAGCACCACCACCATGGACAGCACCTGATAACGTCGCGCTTAAGAAGGTATCTCATAAGCAACCTCCTAAGGTATAGTTTGGGTAACACGCCTAGAAAATATATAACTTCAGTTATGGTGTACCTTTAGAGTCTTCGTAGCGAGCTAAGAGACAACGTTATCGAGAAACGCAGCCCAGAAATATATTGGTCAGATAAGGGAGACATCCAAAACGTGCACTGTTGGTGTGCCTCCAGGAACAGGGTTGGGAAACACTGATATAACCCATCCAAGTGCACACACACACGCTGACTGCATTCATCACCCTTTTACCAAAAAGGTAAAAAACAACCATGACTGACTTCTGTAATTTAAAATAAACTGAAGTTTATTGCAAGTTAATATAAATGAGATTTTACTTAATTTACGAAATGTTCAAAAATTTTGAAGCAGATATAGATGTAAATCAAATTCAGGAAATCTGGAATCAGAATTCAAGATTTTTCTCGCACCTTTCATTGACCATTTGTTGAAAATAAAAAAAACAGACAGAAAAGAAAATTTCAGTTTTAGACTCCAGTTTGTACCCAGTTCATAGAAAGTGTCCTGTGTATTACTTGATGTTTTAACTAAATATGAAATAACATATGACTTTTCATGCTACAAATATAATGACTTTAATGGTCATTAATGATGATTCAAAAATAAACACCAACCTCTTTGTTCTTCGGTCTCTTCATGTTCCTTTCTGCAGGGTTCTGGGTCTCTCATGTTCTCAGTGTTCAGGTCTGCTTCACTTCTTGGCTGATGGGAATATTCCAGCATTTATTGGTGAGTTGTTGTGGGAGGAGCTTCATTGAAGGTGAGTTGTTGTGGGAGGAGCTTCAAGCTGTGTGGCAGGAATAGCAGATCTGCTAAAATCCCAAATAAGCAGTTAATGAATTGATGTTTTCATTATTTCACACATTTTAAGCATTCAATGTTCTGTGTTCACATTTTCAAAGATGGATAGATAAAAGTTCACATTCTATGAGTTTTTATTTATTTGCGAGTCGATCTAATATAAACCTTAACCTTTTCATTCGTTTATCTATCATAAGAACAAACTAACAAATCGATGAATACACACACACACACACACACACATATATATATGTGTATATATATGTGTATATATATGTATATATATATATATATATATATATATATATATATGAATAAAACAGAAGAATAAACTGATTCAGAAGTGATTATACAGATGTGTAAGCAACAAAAAACATTTCAACTTAGTTGAACTGTAGTTGGTTTCAGTCTGTTTACACCAATTGAATGAGCTTTAAGTGGCAGTTCACAGGTGATTTAAAGACATCAGCGTCATGAATGAGGTGAAAACAGGAACTATTAACATGAAATCAGCACTTCTGAAAAGCTTTACATGATCATCAGCAGAATTTCACTGCATTCACACCTTATTTAATTGTTTAGATACAGCATTTGAATGAAGACATGCTAAAAGTGTATAAAGCTACTCTATTCTTTATTATTATTTCTAACAATATCAAACATAAAAATGTGTCAAAACAAATACAAACACACTCAAAACAAATGACCATGGTTACAGTATTTTTCTGCCTACTTTTTGTGTGGGAGACCGTATCATTAACCGCTAGAGGTAATTAACCCTAAAAAGGGCAAGACCATAAAGAAACATCAGAAAAATAATGTATTGATATTTTACATCTTATTGGGCTCAAATAATACAATTTCATGATTTATTTATTTATTTATTTCAAAACTTGACTCTTATTTTTCAGGATATGTTGCCCCTTTGTGGGTATAAATTCACAAAAAAAGAATACTTGTTACAATATTTTAAACTATCGTAAAACATTTTTTGTTTTTTTTGTGATTTAAGAGTGCTTGCATCTGTAAAACTCTTCCCGCACTGATCACATGAGTACGGTTTCTCTCCAGTGTGGATATTTATGTGATGCTTAAGGTGGTCTTTTCGTATGAAACTCTTTCCACATTGATCACACGTGTGTCTCTTCTCTCCTGTGTGGATTTTTATGTGTTCATTAAGGCTATCTTTTCGTATGAAACTCTTCCCACATTGATCACATGAGTACGGTTTCTCTCCTGTGTGGATTTTTATGTGATGTTTAAAGTTATTTTTTCGTGTGAAACTCTTCCCGCATTGATCACATGTGTGCATCTTCTCTCCACCATGAACCCTCATGTGATGTTTAAGGCTTTTTTTGTTTGGTAATCTCTTTCCAGTCTGAGGGTAAGAATTTTTGGCTCTCCTGAATGACTTTTCTCCAGTTTGGACGTGATGATTTTTCTCCTCTCCTTCACTCCGTTCTTCACTCTCCTCGATCTGTTCCATGAAGTCTAAAATAAAAAAGTTTTATTTTCATCCATCTATTCTCCAAACCACTCATGAGGGATTTTATTTTCTGTATATCATTAAAAAATTAAAGGGAAATATCAAAGTGAACTCAAATATAACACCAGAACATAGACAATTGCAATACAATAGTACAGTGAATTTAGATTACATTTTAATAAAAAATGTTATGTCCCTGGAACTTTTCATGAATTTGGCACATTGATCAGTTGTTCTTTTTAAAACAATATAGGCACACATACTTATTTTAAAATTAATGAAAACAATTTAAATGAAGCATTTTAGCATTAGCACTGACCCACTGAATCTCAATCCAATCTCAGCTTTTACATAAATCGTACTGAAAGTGATATGTGTGTCCCATACATGAATTTGTTCTCTGCATATAACCTGGTGTTTCCCAACACTGTTCCTGGAGGCACACCAACACTACACATTTCCCAACTTTTCCTAATCAAACACACCTGAATCAACTCATCAGCTCGTTAGTAGAGACTCCAGGACCAGGGCTGCGTTTCCCGAAACCTTCTTAACGCTACGTCTTTCGTAAGTTATACCTTAAGTTGTACCTTAACGTTAATATATGTTTCCCGAAATGTTCTTAGTTAAGTATACCTTCTTATAAGTTATTCGTTCGTAAGGCTGGTCTGGACCACTCTTATCTATACCTTATCGCTGCTGACAGTTCACTCCGCTAGTGGCCACCACTGTGCAAAAAGCTTCTTTACATCTCAGTGTATATGAATATAGTTCTGAAGTTGTAATAACCTACACCAAGTGTTAAATTAGGCTAATTGAAGTGTTTTCATAAAAAGAATAAAATTGTCATTACACTGATTGTTAGCTTTTTAATTATATTATCCAAAGGTATGTTAGCTGGCAAGCTTAGAAGTCTGTTTAAAGGGAATGATTGTGGTGGGAAGTTTGGTCAATCTATGGCAGCGATACAGCGAATAGTTGTGCTAAATCAAAGACCGTGCTGTCCACGGTGCCATTTAGTGTAGTGCACTATTTCATACGTGAAAACTTCAGTCCCCTGGACTGCGGGCGATAAGATGATGATCATGTATCGACGAAAGCCATATTATCAAAGGCATGAAATATTGGCACTATTAAGAGGACTTGGATTTGATTTTCCAATTAATGTAGGCCTGTTACATTCTTCTAGTCTATTATTATTACTATTAGTTTACTTTTAGCTATTATTAAATAGAATTATAATAAATTTGCCCCGCAATAATTTCATAGCGCATCACCGCATAACTGATGCCCTGTTAGGATAATAAAAGATTGGGCTATTAGCTCCTCTTTGAAAATGTTTTTAAAAACATTTAGGTCTATTATACGATGAATTGCCTATAATGAAAATTATTAACAGTCTATGATATTTCCGAACATTACAGTCATCAATGAAAATTAAGAGCAGCTTTATTTTAAGCACTGACTTCAAAAAAAAAAAAAAAAAAAAAAACCTGTTTAACACGAAATACTATTCTTCACATTTGTTTTCACTATGTATGGGCCACAAGAGAAATAAGGAAACCAATTAAGACAGTTATATACCGTTATCAGCATATTATGTTGAAAATGATTAGTCTCTCATCGTCTCTGATAAAATATGCTTCATTAGTGTATCGTCAGAAGCCAAAAGCTCCGTCAATTTTTTTCAGTCAAGTTTGGCCATGAGGTTGCGGGTCCTCGCACTCATTTCAAAATTATATAAAATATCAAGGTTTGGATTTAGTTTGCAATTTGAATTATTTTTTATAAGATCTTGTGAGCCCTGATAAATGCAATTTCAACTATTTCTTAAGTGTTTCTTTTATAAAGAACACCGCTTTCTCACATAACGCAGTGAAGCAGCCCCTGCATGGAGTGAATAATCGATTCCCGAGCCATTGATATCAACCAATTCAGCACCACCACCATGGACAGCACCTGATAACGTCGCGCTTAAGAAGGTATCTCATAAGCAACCTCCTAAGGTATAGTTTGGGTAACACGCCTAGAAAATATATAACTTCAGTTATGGTGTACCTTTAGAGTCTTCGTAGCGAGCTAAGAGACAACGTTATCGAGAAACGCAGCCCAGAAATATATTGGTCAGATAAGGGAGACATCCAAAACGTGCACTGTTGGTGTGCCTCCAGGAACAGGGTTGGGAAACACTGATATAACCCATCCAAGTGCACACACACACGCTGACTGCATTCATCACCCTTTTACCAAAAAGGTAAAAAACAACCATGACTGACTTCTGTAATTTAAAATAAACTGAAGTTTATTGCAAGTTAATATAAATGAGATTTTACTTAATTTACGAAATGTTCAAAAATTTTGAAGCAGATATAGATGTAAATCAAATTCAGGAAATCTGGAATCAGAATTCAAGATTTTTCTCGCACCTTTCATTGACCATTTGTTGAAAATAAAAAAAACAGACAGAAAAGAAAATTTCAGTTTTAGACTCCAGTTTGTACCCAGTTCATAGAAAGTGTCCTGTGTATTACTTGATGTTTTAACTAAATATGAAATAACATATGACTTTTCATGCTACAAATATAATGACTTTAATGGTCATTAATGATGATTCAAAAATAAACACCAACCTCTTTGTTCTTCGGTCTCTTCATGTTCCTTTCTGCAGGGTTCTGGGTCTCTCATGTTCTCAGTGTTCAGGTCTGCTTCACTTCTTGGCTGATGGGAATATTCCAGCATTTATTGGTGAGTTGTTGTGGGAGGAGCTTCATTGAAGGTGAGTTGTTGTGGGAGGAGCTTCAAGCTGTGTGGCAGGAATAGCAGATCTGCTAAAATCCCAAATAAGCAGTTAATGAATTGATGTTTTCATTATTTCACACATTTTAAGCATTCAATGTTCTGTGTTCACATTTTCAAAGATAGATAAAAGTTCACATTCTATGAGTTTTTATTTATTTGCGAGTCGATTTAATATAAACCTTAACCTTTTCATTCGTTTATCTATCATAAGAACAAACTAACAAATCGATGAATACACACACACACACACACACACACACATATATATATATATATATGAATAAAACAGAAGAATAAACTGATTCAGAAGTGATTATACAGATGTGTAAGCAACAAAAAACATTTCAGCTTAGTTGAACTGTAGTTGGTTTCAGTCTGTTTACACCAATTGAATGAGCTTTAAGTGGCAGTTCACAGGTGATTTAAAGACATCAGCGTCATGAATGAGGTGAAAACAGGAACTATTGGCATGAAATCAGCACTTCTGAAAAGCTTTACATGATCATCCTCAGAATTTCACTGCATTCACACCTTATTTAATTGTTTAGATACAGCATTTGAATCAACGTGGTGAAAGTGTATAAAACTACTCTATTATTATCTCTAACAATACGAGACATAAAAGTGTGTCAAAACAAATACAAACACACTCAAAACAAATGACCATGGTTACAGTATTTTTCTGCCTACTTTTTGTGTGGGAGACTGTATCATTAACCGCTAGAGGTAATTAACCCTAAAAAGGGTAAGACCATAAAGAAACATCAGAAAAATAATTTATTGATATTTTACATCTTATTGGGACTCAAGTAATAGTCAAATAATTTCATGATTTTTATTTTTTTTATTTTTTTTTTTAAACTTGACTAATTTTTCAGGATATGTCGCCCCTTTGTGTGTATAAATTCACAAAAAAAAAAAAAAAATACTTGTTACAATATTTTAAACTATAGTAAAAAAAACATTTCCCCATAACTTACAGCTTCACCATTTACAGCATAAGGGAAGATGCCCCATTATTAAAAACAGCATGCATTTACTCTTAAAGTTGTAGCATCATTACATATAAGGATGTTGATGCATCAGAGTTATTATAGAAAATACAAATGAACATTTTCTCATTTACTTGTCATAGCACTAAAATGTACTTACAAAATATCAAAATTACTTTTAATATCATTCTTATTTATATAAGTGTCATTCATTTACATGTTGTCAATGTAATGTACTAAATCAACTATTCTATTTAAAATTGTTTTGACAATTTAGATAACTTAACAACCAATGCCAGCCAGAAAGGTAAATTTATTCTATTAGGTATATGCAGGCATATGAATATTTACATATTAGCTACACATCCAAACTGAATGATTTCACAATCAAAAATTAAAATGTGGGGCAGAGGGTTTCTGCAGGCTGAAAATTCACAGTTATCTTACCATTCTCTAAAATCAATGTGTACAGAATGTTTGTAGGTGCATGATTGTCCATTTTACAATCTTGTTTCTGACACGTTGTTTGTACTTGAAAAAAAGACTGACAATAATACGCAATGGCCATACTTAAAAAAATACACTTGAATATTCCAATCCATTTATTGTCTCCTTTTTGTTTAAAAATTCAAACAGCAACAATAAAGACTTTTTTAAAGCGTCTAACTACAAAGTTTTTATTTATTTATTTTTTAATAAATATATAACATTCACAGGGGATACAGTAAAAGCAATAAAATACATACACAACCAGAATACAAAACAGTAAATACCTAAATAACTACTAAGTCCATCACGATGGCCAAAAAGTTTGTTTGACCACCTTCTCAAGTCACTCTGCCGATTCAACAACATAAATACCTTTTGCACCCTCTAGTGGCTTGAAAGAAAACTACACAACATAATGCATCTCTTAAACCTGAGTGTTACCCGTTTGAATAATAATCAGTCACTGAATAAGAAAGATTTTATAAAGTTAAGATACTGATTAAAATTGTTATTTTAATCATGTTATTTTTGCATGTCAATACTTGCATTTTTTTCCTTGTTTACATTTACATTTTACATTTAGCAGACGCTTTTATCCAAAGCGACTTACATTGCATTCAAGTTACAGTTTCTACATTTTATCAGCTCTTGCTTTCCCTGGGAATCGAACCTATGACCTTGGCGTTGCTAGCGCCATGCTCTACTATTTGAGCTACAGGAAAGTACGTTTACATTTTCTGCCATGAATTAAACTCGCAACTACAGGACACCAGCAGTGCTAATGACATTATAATACCTAAACATACATCCAGTGCTGTAATACACAAAGAAAACAGTTATTAGTGTAATCTGAATACAATACAGTTTAAACTTTCACTGCTCATTATCATATCAATAAAATGTTAGCCTACTTCTCAAAATCAGCTTGAAACATTCATTAGAGCTGAGTTACTGTGGTCTAGACTGCCACTGCTTTTCAAAGTGTGAAAGGTTATAAGGTTTCTCTCCACTGTAATATCTCTAATGCAGCTTTAGTTCAGTATCTGGTGTTAAAGTCTTCCCACAATCAAAACACTATAACATTTCACACCTTTGTCTTTTCTGGTAACAATATAGAAACTCAGAAGCAAAGACCAGGAGACCTGGGCATATCTTCAGGGAGTCGCTGAAAATGAGTGTTTGAGTTTGTTTACAGAATGCTGTTGTCACTGCTGCAAACTCCCACATATACAAATAATTATTCAAAAAATATAATTTCCCTGCAGCCGGTGACCCCCTTCCCAGTGTCAGCCCCTGGGCTTCAGCCCCTCATACTCAAAACTGGAGGATGCTCTTGTGCAGAAACTCAAAAATGGACTCGTAGAAGTAATAACTTGGCATACCAGGAAATCCCTAATATGGACAAAGGCATCCAGCTATTGCTGTAGCTAAGCTGAATTAAAAAAACAGTAAGACCAGTGGAGGCTGGTGGACAAATTTCTAGGTAGGGCACCACATCCAACAATTTTAACATATACCACGGTATGATTTATCTCAGTATAACAAAAAAAAAAGTATTAAGACTTGAAACACTGTAAATAAAAATAATTGTTTTATCAAGTTCAAGATAGAGGATGATTACCACAAAACTATATTTTCTGCAAGCTTTTTTAAATTAAAACATATTTTAATTTTAATAATTCACAATTTATGTATACAGTGCAACAGCAAAAACTTTGAGGTAAAAATAGATTTTTCCAAGTGTAAAAGGCACGGATTTCGTGGAATGACCCCACCGGAAACTCCTATAAAAACTAGGGGTGGGAGAAAGAAATCGATTCACCTAACTATCGCGATTCTTTTCAAAACGATTTAAAAATGATTGGTTTATCCCAGAATCGATTTATATTTAATTATTTTACTTTTAATAAGAGGTGGTGGGAAGAAGTTACTGCTTTTATTCCAACAGAGGGCAAAATGTATTTGTTGTTATCTGTACTAGAAAATTTAGTTTCAGAGAAAGCGCGAGAAAGCAAATCCATGGCGGAGGCAGTGGATCAGACGTCTTCGAGAATTCTTTCTGCACCTTGGCGTTTTAAATCCCAAGTGTGGAAACAATTTGGATTTACACACTGCTGGGAAAAGCAGTGCTAGACGCGGAATGCGCTGCGTTATGAAACCCATGGCTTGTGCGGCGCGAAGATGGTTTGTTGCTGCGTCGACCGGAGCGCTCCATTGGCGAGCTGCTCGCGCTGCCACGTACAAAATAGTTTAACTTTCGCCGCTGAGCTCAGTGACGATTATCTGAGCAGCCAATAGAACGGGGCATTCAAACAAACGCAGAAAGCAAATGGATGAACAGTTAGTGTGTGTTGGAACTTCCGGACCTATACAGACATCGGGAGAAAAACTGTCATGGAGAAATATCTCAAATCAAGTTAGCATGTCAGGTGTGTTTTAAGTCAGGTAGTTTATTGTAGGTAGGCCATATGCTACCCAATATGAACCCAGCGGCCAGCACAGCGCATTCGGCGTCCTGTCTGAAAGGGCCATAAAACGGTATGCAAAGTAACATAGCACTTTATTTCCTTTCAGCACATTTGACTATTATATTAATGTGCAAGTTCAGGGTTTTGGTACTTGAAAGATTCATGGTTCAAAGTACTTTAAAATATACACGGTGTATGTGTATGCTCCTGAAATAAAAGTTCAGAAAGATGTGATGCATTGTTTTTGTTAATATGACTCTTTAAGGGTATGATCAAGTATTTTCCATTGTCTAGTCTTTAATAAGCAAACAAAATCACAATTAATTGTAATATTGAATTGCAATAGTTATGTAATCGCAATACTCAATTATCACAATTAGGGATGTGCGGTATACAGATACTGGAAAAATACCGGTGTATATTATATTTCAAACAGTACGATATCATAATTTTGCTCAATTCGGTATTTCATACGCTGCTGTTGCGAAGTGCACCTGTAGGTGGCAGTGCTTCCCAAATTGCTGCGCAACCGGTAAATGTGTCAGAACAACACGATGGATCAAACAGATGAAACTTTATCAACGCACCCGAAATGAATAAATAAAGAGAACAGTAGAAGTGAAATATGGCTTTACTTTGCAAACAAAACAGATGGCAAAGGTGAACGAACTGATCTTACTGCACCTGTATGCAAGCGTTGCTATAAATCATGTGTTGCCACAGGAGGAGGCAACACATCAAACCTTTTTAAGCATTTGTCTCTTGCTCATCCTGATCTTTTCAGAGAATTAAGAGATCGACAGGTGAGTGCGTCATTCATAAATTCAGATTTAATTTTAACTGTTATTTACAACTGATCAACGCACATACAGATGTGATACAGTAAGCTCAAATGTGCAAGTGTGACAAGCTAGAAGAACCATTGAAGTTTTGCATTTCATACAATCGAATATTAATTTAATTTAAATTAAGTAAGAGTTTTGCTATATTAATTTTAGTATCAATGATATGAAGGGAATGTTTCTGCCATGCTGCCGACCGCTAATATGAAGCAGCCGAGAGAGTGAGATTCATATTTAATGCTTTCTCTTTGGCTGAAATCTGAAAACAATCTGAGAGAGAGAGAAATAATAACGTGAATTTGAATATTACTTTGATTGTTAGAATAACACTTTACAATAAAGCAACATTTGTTGCATTAATTGCGTTACTTCAGTTGTATTTTTTTTCTTCAAACTCAGTCAAAATGTAACCAATGTTCCCGGTAGGTTTTTTTGTTGCATTTTGAGACATTTCGTTTGCACTATAGACTTGGTCGGTGTCGTGTCATAGCTGTGTGGGCGGAGTCGGCGTGGGGGAAAACGATCCTTTCCCCCTCTTTGGAAAAGCATGGTGTTGACCCAGAATGGTCTACATGAAATAATTTCTGCCACTCGACAGAGCAAGATACGTCGAAAACTGAGCCATATTGGGTCGGACTGTCCGTACGGTATCTGTGACTGGACAAACGACTCAACGGAATGGCCAGAGTTGTCGTTTCCCGACACTTTTTGTTACCCGATTGAGTCTCCAGCAAGAGACAGCTTACTACAAGCCTATATGTGACGGCTTGTGAAAGTAAACATTTGTCGTTTTGTTTTGCTTAATTTTAATAAAGTGATAAAGACTAGAGTAAAAGCCTGTCATACATTTTTATTGATATATTAAAAAGAATTTTAACATTGACAAAAACATAGGTAAGATTAAAGGTCTACTGAAGCTCCTTTGCACAGCATTATGTGGTGTGTGCTAAAGGTATAGTCTAATCATTTTCACAAATACATGCCATAAAATAAAAAAGATATAAAATAACATGAAAATATCCCTTACGAAAAACTAACCGTGGTTACAACCAAAAAAAAAACATGGTTACTATAGGTAAACCATGGTAAAAACAAATGAAACATGTTTTGCTACACTAACCATAGTTTAACCATGGTATTTGTAGTAAAACTGTGGTAATAGGCTATAACTGGTAATAAAAATGCCCGAAAAAACACGGTTAGCCTACTATAGCCTACTTTTACTATAGTAATACCATTGTTAATTTTCGTAAGGGATTGTGTAGCCTATAATAATATAAAATAAATGTTTTAAGTGAAGGGAGTGACATTTATTTGATGTGAAGGAGGGTTGCTGTAAGCCCCATTAGAACTAGGTTGCGGTGCAGGGGGACGGGACTAATGACAGGTCATTGAAGGGTAAGTTGTGTAGCCTATCTGGAGTGCATATAAATATGAATATTAAGCTTTATATGTTTCATTAGTTGTATATCCATAATTGCTGTCGGAGTTCTGATGTTGTGTGCTACCCGCTCAGATTGTGCTACCTCCGTCTGTTTATTCGGCAGTATATAAATCTTCAAATCGGGTTTTTTTTTTTTTTTAACTTATTAGAAGTACAGAATGCCACACAGCAACTTTTCGGCATTGCACCAAGCAAAAATCAATCGAAATCATAACAAAAAGTAAAGATTAAGCACCTAACAAGGTCTCCGCGCATTAATTCAAATGGTTTGTTTTCCCTCACGGCATAAACGGATATGACGTTTTTGAGGGCGTTCCCAGCAATGCCGACCAAGTCTATGAGTTTGAACTGAAAAGATAAGAAGATTTGAATATATTTGCATTGTATTACTTCAGTTATATATTTTTTTTCTCCAACATCATAATGTAACCTATGGTCCCTGTAGGTTTTTTGTTACAGTTTGATACAAAGGTATTACGATATTTATTATTAATTTTATTAAAATAATAATAATTTCAATTCACTTATCTTTTGAGGCTGGTTATTTGTCACCTATAGTATCGATTTAGTATCAATACCGAGGTATTACATTCTTGTATCGTAACGAAGCCAAAATTATGGTATCGAGCCAGCCCTAATCACAATATATATTGAATCGGCACACAAGTATCTGGATAGTATTGAATTGGCAGATTAGCGTATCTTCCCAGCCCTAATAAAAACGCACTTCTTCAGCGAGTGTCCATTATAAATCACTTGCCAGACATGCAACCATAATGAAATGTGCTTGTGCAAAAAGCAATTGTCAGTGTTTTGGACTTGTTTTTCCATGTTTTACCCCTATCCTTGTTCCTGAGTTTCCTTATATGGTCATTTTCCTGTTCTTGTTGAGTTGATTGATTATTCTATGCACCTGTTTTGGTTAATTATTCTATGTATATTAGTTCCTGTTTGTTCCTTCATTCCTCGTCTGGTCTACGTTGTTAGATTTTGTTCCTGAGTTGAATGTACCCTGCGTTTTCTGCATTCAAGTGAAGTTTGAGACTCCTGCGTTCTCTCTTACTACAACGGCTTGTGACAGCTATCAGAGAGCGCACAAACACGGTCAGTTTATTTGCACACTAATAATAACAGAATCGCGTGTCTAATATTGTACAATTGCTGTGTCACTGTAATCATCTTTATCTCTATTACATTACAATAGTCATCCATCGAAACTTTACTGGTAAGATGATTTGCTTTTTTCAGCCAATACAGACTAGTCCTGACTTTATTTCTTATTTATAGAGTTATGTTTGTTCCCACCAAATCACTGCACAAGTTAGGTTTACTTCTAATAATGAAAGCATGTTAGTGCTTTTGGTGCCCAAATGCTGGCGGGTATGAATAATTCACAAAATGGATTGAAGATGCTTCATGAAGTTTGGTGTCAATGTGTACTTTTTTTAAAGGGGTCATCGGATGCCCATATTCCACAAGTTGATATGATTCTTTAGGGTCTTAATGAAAAGTCTATAACATACTTTGGTTAAAATTGTCAATTTTTCTCAATTTCTCACCTTTACCCTGTCAAAATCAGCTCTGTTTTCAGCAAGCCGTCTTTTAGTCCATATTGCTTTGTTTTATTCGTATCAAATTCAGATATAGTGTAAGTAACTATAAAGTTCACTCTATTCTTCTCCAAGTTCACCGGCCACTTACATGTATTTCAGGAGAAATTGATGAATTCACCTGCTGTAAATCCAACTGACAGGACTCTGTACTGCGGCGTGAACAAACATGGCGACGGCCATCTCACGTTACAGATCACGATCAAGATCATTTATAAAGGTGTTTAAACGACAAAACACACTCATTTGCACATATTTGTGAATCGGAATATCAGCTTGTTCCTGACATAGTAAGCAAGTTTGTGAATATTTAAAAAAAGGAAAAACTAAATAAAAGCGATCCATTATTGTGGCTACGGTGTGTCATGACGCGGAGACAATCATGACGCGTCGCCATGGAAACAGTAAGGGCAAACGTTCTAAAATAAGGTTGCCTAAAAAAAACTCACTCTGGGGGGACCGTTAGAATATTTTAAAGCTACCACTGAAAGGGTATATATTATTTACATTTTAATATTATATAATGCATTTATATTATTTTACAAATAACAAAATATAGTTTAAATTTACAGATTTTAACAAATCTAAATTAACATAAAATGTATTTTGCAGAAATTTAATGCAGTGACAATTTTGCATCGTGAATATGTAATGACGTCATCGCGCAGCGAATATGTACATATGAAATGGTAATTTGTGCAGCGACGTAAAAGGCTATAAATAGTTCATTTTAACAACAGTAAACGACCAAATTCCATGTGATCGCAAAAGGAAGTTATTACAAACACTCGATGGTAGTTTAAAGTGAGTTTTGTGTAAAGTGTACTAATCTCATAAATTGTCTTATGTAGCTTGATGCTAACGTTAGCTCTAATGCAGCTGCAGAACAGGTGCAGTTATTCTTTATAATGTATTTTGTCAATTCACGTAAGGTCGCAAGAAAATGTTTTGGTGTATTCTTTTAATAAGACTTCTGATAATCGTTGGGTAAATTTATACTGGGATTGAAGCGATGTGGTTTGGAAAACCTTGAAATGCCAGAATAAAGGCTAATAATGGCTGAATAAAAACAAAAGAATAATGATAAAGGAATAATGAGGGTAATGTCTCATACCTGGCGCAGGTGTGAAAGGCTCGTTGTGTAATAACAATAGAATCATGAATGGGGCAGTTTGCTGAGCCAAACATGAGAAGACTGCTTACATGGGTCATGAATAAATTTTATTAGCCTTCTCTGAAAACACACATGACATGGTCTTAGAAAATGTTTAATAAAATTCAGTTTTAGAGATTGTTTTGAAATTTAAAATGAAGCATTAGTAGACTTGTGGCTTTAGCTTCATTGTGTTTCTAAAATCATATCCTACTAGCAACATTTTTTTTTTTTTTTGATACATTTTAAAAAATCTTTATTTTTGTTTTCATCTTTGAGCTTATATATCTTATCATAACAGTCTGAGTAACTCTGATTCTTGAACAGTAAACTTTGAAGTGTCAGCTTTGTGAACATATGTTGATTATGTATCTAGTAAGAAAGACTTATGAACAGCAACCTTTTTATTTTGGGTATGTCATTTGTGTCTCCATACTGAAAATGAGGGGTGACTGGTTTAAGGGAAGAGTCAAAATACAAAATAAAATGAAGGACAATTTAAAAAAAAAAAAAAATAAAAAAACTCGGCAAGTGTTTTCTCACACTTTCCAAGATGGTACCACAACTTGCAGTCTCTCTCGTTTGTTGTACCTGTGGTCCCTGTTCATCTGGTAACACAAGTATACAACGACGAGACCCAACAAACTACTGAACAGAACGGAACTTAAATATAGAAGCAAATGAGGATAATAAACTAGACTCATGTGAACAGAATGACACAATCAAGGGGAGACAGAAACTAGGTCAAGGGACACATGGGATGAATGAAAACAAACTCAAAGTCCAAGTGATGGTGACAGCATGATGTCGCACTGTATTAAATAAATCATGATAAAATTCCCCACAGTTAGTTATACCGTTTCATATTTTAATTATCATTAAAACCGATTTGATTACCATGATTTGAACAACTGAGGTGAAGTAGTGTCCAGCATAAACCACAATTTTAAGTAAATCAATTTAAATGTAAATCTTTATCAGTTGATGGAAAAACAAGCTTATGTGGATTCCACACATTTAAACAATTAGGATAATGTATCTAGAATTATTTATGGAGCAGATGAAATGCATATAATCATTTATTAATCAATTATCATTTTGACTCAATCCTTTTTTTTTTTTTTTTTTTTTTTTTTTTTTTCTTTTTTTTTTTTTAAAGCTGAAATAGTGCCGGCCCATCTAACAGGCGGTACATGTGGTGATCTGACATGGTTTCATATCACAGAATGAGGCAAAATCATTACTATAGTAGGCCTATTCTATACAGTGATAACGGCTATGTTAATTAGTACTGCATTATAAATATAGTTTATTCGTATAAAAATACCAGTGATGGCTTGAAGAATCGTATCGCAATCGTATGTTTGTCTTCATGTTTCACGTCTCTATGTGTTTTATTCGGCTACAGCAATAGCACACTGTATGCCTTTGACCATATTATGGATTTCCTGGAACGTCATATGTTCCTATGACTTCTGAGTTTCTCTATTGGATTTACTGAGCGAGGGTTCCCTCCGGCTAGCAGTAAGAATGAAACCGACATTGCATTACATGTTCATTCACTAATGCTCACAACAAAATAATAGGCTGCTTCTCTCTGTTTTTCTCCAGTGTGGAGTTTTTTTTTCTGTCTCAGTGAACGCATAAGATTTCCTGACTAAAAAATTAAGAAATCACTTTCAATGATTTTTAATCATAACTTATTTTATAATAAATCCTTATACCTTTCTAAACATTTATAGTTATGGGTCTCCTGCGTGTTAACAGGTCACGCTGCAGTTTTCTGTTAAAAATAGGCCTATTGCTAATAACCGTTATCAATAATTATTACTTTGTTTTAATGTTTTTATTTGGTAATAACAATCAGAATAGGTTGTTTGCAATCACGTGATTCTGATGACGCGCAAAATGCAGCTGGCGGGCAGGAAGAGATTTTTTCTCCATAGGAATCAGTAGCAGAAACTCAAAACTGTTTTTCATTGTTTATGAATGCTTAAATCGATCAAACCGAGAAAACGCAAGGAGTTTTTATCGTGTATGAAAACGTGTTGTTCATAAGGGAGGAAAAGTCAAGAAATTGACTGAAAAACACAGGAAACAGTGGCTTGTAAACCTGCGTCTGCGGTCGGGAGGAGCCGAGTCGGATAATGCTCGTGTGTGTGTAAATGGTTAATATAACACATTTGTGATATTAATAAAGACATATATAAATGGATACAAGATGAGACAGTCCGAATTCACTCAATGCTAAACATGTAGACACAATGTAAATAAGATATTATTTGCAGTTCAGAGAGCTTCACTGATTATAAAGGAACCGTGAGATTGCGATAAATTGAAGTGAGTGACAGCTTTTTAGTGATTACATGGACGAGCTATTTGCTCATTTTCTAGGTGGGATTCACTTTCAAAATAGCTTGTTTGCAATCAGGATAAGTTGCTTAGCCTATATCCTATATCCACCGCCTCAATGGCATGCAAGTATTTCAATTTAGTTAAAAAATCGCTCCTCTTTATAACATAAAGATCACGTAACATATGTTGTGTTTTTCTGTTTACTTTCTCGTTATAGAGGAAAGTCTGTACTGTACTGGTTTAGGCGCTATCTCATCCGTTCTCTTTTTTTCTGACTCCTGACACTTTGCTGCATACAGGGTTTGTGTACGTGGGTCCTGTTGGCAGCACGTAAAGCAAAACTTTTATTCAGCCTAGAAAGCGAGCAAATAGGGCTTCTACATAATCACTAAAAAGCTGTCACACTTCAATTTATTGCAATCTCACAATGTTCCGTTATAATCAACGAAGCTCTCTGAACTGCAAATAATATCTTATTTACATCGTGTCTACGTGTGGCGTTTAGCATTGACTAAATTCTGACTGTCTCACCCTGAATACTTGAGAGATGGCAGACCTGGATTATCTATTTATATCTGCATTAATATCTTAATATATTATTATTTTTATTAGCCTATATCTTAACCATTTGCACACACGAGTATTATCTGACTCGGCTCCTCCCGACCGCAGACGCCGGTTTACAAGCCACTTTTTCCTACGTTTTTCAGTCAGTTTCTTGACTTTTCCTCCCTTATGAGCAACACATTTTCGTACATGATAAAAACTCCTTGTGTTTTCTCGGTTTGACCGATTTGAGCATTCATAAACAACACAAAACATAGGCATCTTGAGTTTCTGCTACGGATTCCTATGGAGAAAAATCTCTTCCTGCCCTCCAGCTGCATTTCGCACCACAGCAATGACGTCATGTGCAAACAACCTATTATTAGTAGTCATATAATATAAAAACAACATTTTTGGCCAAATTGTGCAGCCCTACAAACAGGCACAACCAACTATAGAAAAAGTCTGAAAACCTTTCTTGTTACAGTTCAGATTTTGGAATTTACTTGATCTTGCCCCTCAGAATAGTCTCTCATAAAGTCATGAAGTCTTGTTACACAATGCTATTTTCAGTTAATTTGAAATGAAAGAATGATAGAGAGATTAAAGTGTGAAGTTGTGGTAGAAATGAAATCCAAGCAGTATCTTTCCAGAACCAGAAAAATTATGTTTTGCATGCTATATACATAATATTTATTGCAGTAGTATTAGTACTTGTTTTACAGCTTTTTACAATCATTTTGTCACCAATTTGACAATGACATGAAGCTTCTGTTATTAGTGCAAAAATTATTGTAAAAAACTAATATGCGCAATGATGCCCATGATCACAGACAGACTTGTCATACGAGGGAAAATTGAGCCACATTTAAGCATTCCAGGCGGGAAAAAGTGCACTTCCATAATGTACTTAAAGTGCTCTATTTTCACGCACTAATTTTGTACTTAATATACTAAAAGTTGTTCTTTAATACTTAAGATAAGATTAGTTTTTTTACAATTATTTTTGCAGTAATAACAGAACCTTTATGTAATTTTTCAAAACTCTAGACACATTCACAACCAATGATCAAAAATGCACATTTTTCAAAACGCAACACTTTTTCCAAATGCTTGAATAAAATACACACAAACCAAAGATCATTTGTTCATTGCACTAAAATCACTGGTTCAAAATGACAACTTAACATCAAATTCAATTCAAGTTTTTGTATAGCGCTTTTCACGATACAAATCATTGCAAAGCAGCTTTACAAGAAATTAAGTTTCTACAATATATTTAGTAGTAGCTTATCAGTGGTGACTGTCAAGTTGACGTACATATGGCAGAAATGTACGGTAAAAATCAGTTACATGACGTAATCAAACAGACGATGAACACCATTAACATCAATGATTTTGTTGAAATCAAACTTATAGCAACAAAGTATTACCATTTTAAAAATGCAGCTCCCACCTTACATCTCAATTGAGTGTCTATTCATTTCACAATGATCTAACTATCAACTGATACAACTGCTCAAAATGCTACATAACTGCTGCATTACTCTTGAAGCATAGTTTTTATGGAAATAATGAACAATATTAAATGTTTAGATTATGAAAGTGAAGCAACTGAGGGTTGAGTATGTTTAGGTATGATCAGTTTCAAGATGCGTGGTGTTGGGAGAAAAAAAAAATCCCCCAAAATTCCATATTATCAGTATTTGTTTTTCCTACAATAAATGTCTTTTTAGAGGGTGATAGAGCTGGAAGCTGGTGAAAACCATTCATATTTTTGGATGAGGCAGGCTTTAACCTGGCCATGACATGGAGGAGAGGTTGAGAGCGGCTCAGAACGATGTTCGCTGGGGGGTCTGACCACCCCCCACTGAATGTGATTTTGAGGAGACCCTGTAGCAAAATCAGTGCAAAGGGCCCAGAATTCCTAACAACAGCACTGAGTGCAATTTCAGGTCCATCCACAGTTTATCACCTTGTATTTACCCCCATACTCCCCTTTCCTTACTGTAACCCGAATGAACAGTTTTTCTCCACATGGAGGTGGAAGGTTCACAATAGACACCCTCACAATCACTCTTCTTCAGGCCATAGATGACGCGTGCAATGACATCACAGGAGGAGACCAATGTCAGGCCTGTATTTGCCATGCTAGAATTTACTGTAGGCCTAATGTAGATTTCTTTTTTTTTTTTTTTTTTTTTTTCTTTTTCCTCATCTAATTGTTTCTTATCTAAAGTTTTTGAAAAACCTGTTGTTAGTTTATTCCATCAATAATTTTCAGGTTTTTGTTCAATGATTCCAGTGTCTGTACTTTTCTCTCTCTAGTCTATTACAATGTATGAATGTGTAGAACCATAATGAAAGCTGCATCAAGTGTTTTGTACTAGTATATTTAATGATTGTACTAAAAACTACACCGTGAAACTATCTTGTGTGTGGGTGATCTAAAGTAATGTTCTTATGATATTTCATAATAAATTTTTTTTTGAACCAATGCTTCTGGAAATGCAAGGCTTTTTTAAAGATATGAAGGCAACATGCAAAGTTGAGCATTGGACAGCCTGTTACAAATGACTTTTTGAGTTTTGTCTAAACTTTTTAAAAATGACATCAAGGTTCTGAAATTGGTGACTTTTTTTTTTTTTTTTTTTTTTTTTTTTTAAACGGATACCGATTTCCATATTTTCCAACCTCTGAGGAATGATTCATGTGTGGTTTTTTTTTTTTTTTTTTTTCGTAGATCCGAGGTTTTGATTGGTTCCTACATAATATGTGAAATCGCGCAAATGGCCTTGAGCTATTACCTAAATAAACAGGGAAAAGTTTGTTTGTTTGTTTTTCTCATGGACGGAATGATCCTGAGAGCGCTGTACGAGCTCGCGGCGCATCTGCAGGACAGTTAAAAGTGTTCAAATGATTCAAAGCGCCAGATGCGAGTAGAATCAGCGCTGAAACGTGTCTTTGCGCAGCGTAGAGCGCCTCCTCCGCCATGTTGCCGTCAAATAAGGCAGTTGTCATGCCAACTTGCTACTGTAAACAGAAGCTCGCAACGCTTGCCCGCCTCCGAGTTCTTCTGATTGGTCCACTGCTTTGGAACTGACATTGATGAGCGGCGCTGCGTGTAAAAGTTTAAATTCTTTTAATTTGACACTGTCTTAAAAACGAGGCGCTGCAAAAGACGCGAGACGCGAGCGTAACGGTCATGCACGTCCGTAAAGGGTGTTTACACAGAAAAACAATGGAAAAGTAGTGCATTGGAATGGAAAAACGCGTTCTGTGTGAATGGGCCCTTACTCGACCCGGTAACTTTCTATGAATGGCGGTGAGAATTTTAGATTGCTAGTGCCGTCATAAAACTCACAACGGTTGTGATGTAATTATATACAGTAATAGACTGTAGTCTGATGCGCTACATGTTTGCTGTTACAGTACTGTTTTTAGTTTCAATTTACTGTTGAGTGCTGCGATTTGTTTGTCGCTTTAATTAGCATTTAGGAATCCAACATTTGTCATCAGTTTATAAATCTGTTGTTGTTCACAAAGAGAAGTTTGTGTCACATAATCCTTCAGAAATCATTCTAATATGCTGATTTGCTGCTCAAGAAACATTTCTCATTATCAATGTTAAAAACTTTCCACAAAAATATTAAGCAGCAAAACTGATACCACTCAAACATTTGTATAGGATTCAAAAAAGAGAGAAATAATTTTATTCATCATGCATGAAAGTGATTAAAAAGTGAGTGAAGACATTTTAAAATGATTTCTATTTAATAAATACATTAACAAATTTAATTGACGTATTTGATAAATGCAAATAAATGCTGTCCATTAAACTTTATATTTATTTAAAAATCCTGAAAAATAAAGTATATCATTTCCACACAAAATATGAAGCAGCAAAATTGTTTTCAACATTGATAATAATCAGAAATATTTCTTGAGAGTAAAATAAATTGTAGTAATTTCTAAAAGATCACGTGACACTGAAAACTGGAGTAATGATGAAGAAAATTCTGCTTTGCATCACAGGAATAACATTTTATAATATATTAAAATTGAAAACTTTTTTTTTTTTTTTTTTTTTTTTTTTTAATTTGCTAAACAATATTGCTATACAATACAATATTGCTTTATTTTTATTTCGATCAAATAAATTCAGGCTTGATGAGCAGAATATATTTATTTCAAAATCATTAATAATTGTAATATTTCCAAACTTTAATGATAATATCAAAGTACTATGTACATTACTATATTATAGTACTTTATTATAATGCAGTCATGGCCAAAAATATCAGCACCCTTGGTAAATATGATCAAAGAAGGCTCTGAAAATAAACCTGCATTATTAATCCTTTTGATCTTTTATTTTAAAAAATTCACAAAATTCTAACCTTTCACTGGATAATAAGAATTTAAAATGAGGGGGAAATATCATTATGAAATGTTTTTCTCAACTACACGTTGGACACAATTATTGGCACCCCTAGAAATTCTTATGAGTAAAATGTCTCTGAAGTATATTCCCATTCATATTCACAATTTTGAGCACTCCAGGGTGATTATGAACATGAAATTATCCAGCCATGGCTTCCTGTTGCACAGAAATATAAATAGGAGGGAAAACAAAGCCCAAATTCCCAAGAATATATTTCTGATGTGCAGCAAAAGATAATTGAGCTTCACAAATTAGTGAAGTGGCTTTAAGAAAAGAGCTAGAGCAGTGAAAATTCCCATTTCCACCATCAGGGCAATAATTAAGAATTTCCAATCAACAGAAAATGTTACGAAACTGCCTGGAAGAGGACGTGTGTCTATATCGTCCTAATGCACGGTGAGAAGGAGAGTTTGAGAGGCTAAAGATTCTCCAAGGACCACAGCTGGAGAATTGCAGAAAATAGTTGAGTCTCGGGGTCAGAAAACCTTAAAAAAAAATGTCAAACAGCACCTACATCACCACATGTTGTTTGGGAGGGTTTCAAGAGAAATTCTCCTAGCTCATCCAAAAACAAACTCCAGCATATTCAGTTGTCAGACACGACTGGAACTTCAAATGGCACTGGCTTCTATGGTCAGATGAAACTAAAAAATGAGCTTTTTAGCAGCAAACACTCAAGATGGGTTTGGTGAACACAGGGATAAAAAGTACCCCATGTGTACAATGAAATATACTGCTGTATTTTTAATGTTGTGGGCCTATATTTCTGCTGGAGGTCCTGGACATCTTGTTTAGACACATGGCACCATGGATTCTATCAAATACCAACAGATAAAAAAATCAATAATTGATTTTATCATTTGATTCAATGATTGTAAAGTGAAGTTAGAAATCTTATAATGGGCCATGTTTGGATCTTCCAACCGGACAATAATCCAAACACAAACCTCAAAAACAACACAAAAATGGGTCACTGAGCACAAAACCAAGCTTCTGCTATGGCCATTCCAGTCCTCTGACCTGAACCCTATAGAAAATGAGTGAGGTGAACTGAAGAGAAGAAGCACCAACATGGAGCTGGGAATCTAAAGGGTCTGGAGTGATTCTGGATGAAGGAATGGTCTCTGATCTCTTGTCAGGTGTTCTCTAACTTCATCAGGCGTTATAGGAGAAAATTTAGAGCTGTTAAACTGGCAAATGGAGGTTTAAAGTATTGAATAAAAGGGTGTTGTTAATTGTGGCCAATGTGTATTAGAGAAAAACATTTATTTCATAATGATATTTACCTCCATTTTAAATTCTTATTATCCAATGAAAAGTTAGATTTTTGTGAATATATATATATTTTTTTTTTTTTTTTTTTTTTTTTTTTTTAAATAAAATCAAAAGGATTAACAATGCAGATTAATTTTCACAGCTGCCTTTGATCATATTTACCAAGGGTGCTGATATTTTTGGCCATGACTGTATATTATATTATCATGATTATTAAATGCTGCTTTTTATTTTTTTATAGGACAATCGTATGTATTATAATATATATCTTTTAATGTGCTAAAATATAAATTTTTGATATTAAGTAATTGATATTATGCTTGTGGGCATGACTTGGGGCGTGGTCAGATTTTCCTTCTTTTTTTGTCTCTAGCTGATCACATGCCTGAACATACTTATCTCTGTATTTTAAAAAAAAAAAAAAAAAAAAAAAAAAAATTAGTTACCACTTGAACCCACTAGTGTATGAAAGATACATTCCCTTTTCATTAATATTCTCTGGGTCTCAATCGGGCGCAAAGTGATAACAATGGCATTGTCAATATTGTTAACAATACAACCAGAGTTCATTCTGAGGTGAGAGGCGTGACGTTTCTGGACTGCATTAGGCGGTTTAGCGAATCAAAACACACTGGGCCAGCTAACCAATCTGAGCGCATGTTTCTGAGGGAGGGGCTTCATAAAACCAGGAAATCATCAGAGTGTTCAAAGGAGAAGGGACAGAGTGGTGTAGAATAAAGGTAAATTATGTGAAAGTGGTTTTTTTTTGGTTTTTTTTTAAACAAAGCATTAACACGTTAGACTGCACCCCATAAACACAATCAAGCCTAGAAAAAAAGCAGTCAAAAACCCCCTTTAAAATAGACATTTTCTGTTCAGACTTTCTCGTCGTTTGAGGTACAGCGTGTGGCAGTCTGCCTCTTCCTCAGTGTTCTGTGTTCTCATCTATAGGCCACCTAACTTGGACAATGCTTTTACAAGTGATTTTTCTGAATTTTTATCTTCTATTGTTCCGGTGTATGATTGTATCCTATTATTGCCTTAAGTTTATTAAGTTTATTTATTCATTAGTTCCTTAAGTTGTTGTTTTTTAGCATGTGTGTTTGGCTTTTTATTTATCTATTTCAATTTTAGTTAGAGTTGGAGTAATGTTTGACTTTTTTATTTTTTTTATTTTTTTTTTTTTTGGTGTCTGTATAGGTTTATTAAGTTTTATTTTTTATTTAATTTGAGTTATTTTAGTACTTCAACAAACTACATGGAAATGAAAGAATATTAAATTTTATAAATGTATGTATATATGTATGTGTGTGGTTGTACATACACACGTAGTTGTTTTTTGATGTTTGGCTTAGTGTTATGTTAGAACTGTTCTTTAATATTTTGAATTGTTTTTAGCTTTATTTTTTTTGTTTTCATTTAAATGTTAAGTTCTGAAATTTTATTGTATGCATTTGTATGCATTTTTATTTAATTTCTTTATTTTTTAAAGTGTGTGTATGTGTGTGTATATGAAGTTTTAGCTTTTAGTTTTGGATCTGTTTTAATACTACAATTGATTGGTTCTGTTGTCCTCATTTGTAAGTCGCTTTGGCTAAAAGTGTCTGCTAAATGACTAAATATATAATATAAATATGTAAAATATATATATATAAAACCATTGTGAATAAGCCTGTAGGCTTTTAATCATTTTATAAACTTTTATATATAAGCATCTCAATAAATTAGAATGTCGTGGAAAAGTTCATTTCTTTCAGTAATTCAACTCAAATTGTGAAACTCGTGTATTAAATAAATTCAATGCACACAGACTGAAGTAGTTTAAGTCTTTGGTTCTTTTAATTGTGATGATTTTGGCTCACATTTAACAAAAACCCACCAATTCACTATCTCAACAAATTAGAATATGGTGACATGCCAATCGGCTAATCAACTCAAAACACCTGCAAAGGTTTCCTGAGCCTTCAAAATGGTCTCTCAGTTTGGTTCACTAGGCTACACAATCATGGGGAAGACTGCTGATCTGACAGTTGTCCAGAAGACAATCACTGACACCCTTCACAAGGAGGGTAAGCCACAAACATTCATTGCCAAAGAAGCTGACTGTTCACAGAGTGCTGTATCCAAGCATGTTAACAGAAAGTTGAGTGGAAGGAAAAAGTGTGGAAGAAAAAGATGCACAACCAACCGAGAGAACCGCAGCCTTATGAGGATTGTCAAGCAAAATCGATTCAAGAATTTGGGTGAACTTCACAAGGAATGGACTGAGGCTGGGGTCAAGGCATCAAGAGCCACCACACACAGACGTGTCAAGGAATTTGGCTACAGTTGTCGTATTCCTCTTGTTAAGCCACTCCTGAACCACAGACAACGTCAGAGGCATCTTACCTGGGCTAAGGAGAAGAACTGGACTGTTGCCCAGTGGTCCAAAGTCCTCTTTTCAGATGAGAGCAAGTTTTGTATTTCATTTGGAAACCAAGGTCCTAGAGTCTGGAGGAAGGGTGGAGAAGCTCATAGCCCAAGTTGCTTGAAGTCCAGTGTTAAGTTTCCACAGTCTGTGATGTTGTGGTGTGTAATGTCATCTGCTGGTGTTGGTCCATTGTGTTTTTTGAAAACCAAAGTCACTGCACCCGTTTACCAAGAAATTTTGGAGCACTCCATGCTTCCTTCTGCTGACCAGCTTTTTAAAGATGCTGATTTCATTTTCCAGCAGGATTTGGCACCTGCCCACACTGCCAAAAGCACCAAAAGTTGGTTAAATGACCATGATGTTGGTGTGCTTGACTGGCCAGCAAACTCACCAGACCTGAACTCCATAGAGAATCTATGGGGTATTGTCAAGAGGAAAATGAGAAACGAGACCAAAAAATGCAGATGAGCTGAAGGCCACTGTCAAAGAAACCTGGGCTTCCATACCACCTCAGCAGTGCCACAAACTGATCACCTCCATGTCACGCCGAATTGAGGCAGTAGTTAAAGCAAAAGGAGCCCCTACCAAGTATTGAGTACATATACAGTAAATGAACATACTTTCCAGAAGGCCAACAATTCACTAAAAATGTTTTTTTATTGGTCTTATGAAGTATTCTAAGTTGTTGTGAATTGGTGGGTTTTTGTTAAAAGTGAGCCAAAATCATCACAATTACAAGAACCAAAGACTTAAACTACTTCAGTCTGTGTGCATTGAATTTATTTAATACACGAGATTCACAATTTGAGTTGAATTACTGAAATAAATGAACTTTTCCATGACATTCTAATTTATTGAGATGCACCTGTATATTGTTGTAACACCGCCACCACGACCAATCTGACGGGGCTCATGCTTATAACAGTAGCTTGGTGGAGTAGACTCTTTCAGACCAATATAGTCATTTGGTTTGAGCCAGGTTTCAGTCAAGCAGAGCACATCAAAACTATTATCTGTGATCATTTCATTTACAATAACTGCTTTGGGTGCGAGTGATCTAATGTTTAGGAGCCCAAGGTTTAAAAATTGCTTTTGTTTATTTGTTTTGCACTATTCTGGTTTAATCACGATCATATTATTTCTAGAGCCTGCATTAAATTTATATTTTGACCTATATATATTGACCAATATATTTTGATCCAGATAAAGCTGGATCATGAATGATTCAGGCGAACATAGATGCATTTATGTAGATTGGGGGTCGTCGCATTCACTTCAAAGCGAAAGTAACATAAATCCTCTAGGTCTTCAGCGGCTCAGATGTCGGGAGTAACTGACGACTGCTATATTCATTATTACATCCAACAACTAAACACTTCAATCACTTAATCAGAGACATCTTGTCTTCCCCTGCACCAGAGGCGGACACAATGGCGGACAGCTCACAGCTCACTCAGGGCGGGTCTAAGGTAAGACGGTCTTGTCAATCAACTATCGTGGGAGCGGCCTGTACAGAACTACGTCATTCTGCCAGGAATCTCAGAACAGCCTGATTTGAGAAAGGGGTTTTTAAAATAGGGATTTTAAAAAAACCACTGGGTGGATTTTTATCATTATAGGATGGATGTGTGCACACACTTCCAACACACATTTTTGTTCAAACAACTTGTAAAGTGAATTTTGCATCCGATGACCCCTTTAAAACAACTGTAATACTTAAAACATTTTATAAAAAAATGTAACCACCTTTGGTTAACAAATAGAAATACTCTGCAAAATATCTGAATAACAAAAAAGCTTAAGAAAAGTTAAACCATACTTTTCAGTTTGGTAAGATGTTCAGGAAAAATAACACATTATAGGTAAGAATAGAATACAGAATACATAAATGATCTCCTCAGCTGAATAAAGGCCTTTCCACACTGAGCGCGATGCGAAAAAGCGAGGCGAATCACCCGCGAATGTTGCTTTCACACTGAGCACGAAACAAATGTTCGCCTTCTGCTAATTCATGCCTGCACGCTAGGTGCCGCTGACCAACAATGCATTTTTTCTTCATGTAGAGTATGCATCTAGTGTGGTTTACATCGTTCGCTGCTAAATATACAGCATTAAATTAAGAGAACTTGTTTTTCTTCATCAGAAACACAAAATATCCATAATGCTTACAAGAATACATCTGAAATAAGAGGTACAATTAGCATCAAGCTACATTTAAAATGTATGTAATTATTAACATTTTTGCTCAAAACCCACTTTAAATCATCATTGAGTCCTTGTAATAACTTCCGATTGTGATCTAAAATGGATTTTGATTCTATAATAGGCAGACATGCACTCTTTGTTTTATGATGGACTGATCCATACCTGCTTGTCCTGTGTCATAAACATTCTTTATTGTTAAAAAAATAAAAATAACAAAAATAAAAATAAAAAATATTTTAGAGCCACCGCGTCGACCTTTTGAGTAACAGCAGTTGCTCTGGCCACGTGATGTAATGCTCAAATCTTATTGGATCGCCCGTGTTTTCGCTTTGCGAAACTGAAAACATTCGTCGAATTGGACGAAAAAAAATTTTTCGGGGCGCGAATGTTCACGGTCTATGTGGAAGGATCCATAGGAAGCTGTTGTTTTATTCCAGCGCGTCATCGTGTCCGAAATTTGTTTCGCTTTTTAGCGCTCAGTGTGGAAAGGCCTTAAAGCCGTGTCAGATCGCGCTTTTCTTCTGAGGTAAATTCCAGCTTATTCCTCATAGCAGGTCTTCTTTCAAAAACAATGAAAATTAGATGAATCTTTTTTTTTTTTTTGTTTGTTTTTTTTTGTTTTTAATCTATTTTTCGAACCTAGGTGAGGGCATGCAGGTGACTGCATATAATGAGCTCGGATACGGGAAAAACTGTACCTCACTTTAGTTTCATAGGGATTACATAATCAGAGAATATTAATTTTCTATTTGAATTCATTCATTTAAAAGTAGGCACTTCAAGCTTTCTAAAGACATTTCTCATGTCTCAGTGTCAAGTATTCCCTGAGTTTGTGATGCGTAGAAAGTTACTCACGGAGACCTAGACGGCAGAAAGCACACCCTGCTTGTTTTATTTCACAAAAGCAAAATTTTTTGTTCTTCTTGTCAGTGTACACAAATAAAAATAGGCCCTTTTTAGATTCGATGGATTTTAGTCTTATCTGTATCTGAGTATTTATGGTTTCTCTGTGAATCAGGAAAAACTGAAAGTGAACATGCCGGCGCGCAGAGGGTTAAAGACGCTGCATTCAATTTTATCTTTAAAAACTGTAAATTTAGATTTCAAATTCAATATTGATTTTAGAACCGTTTAAATTATTTACAGTATGTAATGCAAGTACTTTTAAAAGTAACAAATTAAATTACCTAAAAATGAGCAGTAATCCCTTACTTTACTTTTTCAGTGGATAAGTAATTTAATTACAGTAACGACTTAGTAACTGACAAGCCCCCCCCTCAATTCGAACACTGAAGAATGTTTACCATTTACCTTTTGTAAAGTACTGCGGTTTTTCCGACCCGCTATCTAGGCCTGTTGTTTCTCTTTCTTCTTTAAAAATATGTAGGATAATTTAGATCTCTTCGATAGTGTGTATCAACAAACTTATTTATAAAGAATTTAAATGTAGCTATTATCACAGGAGATTATCAGTGCTATTTTCTGAGAGATGTTTAACCCTCAGTTAGAGATAAAGCTTTTACCTTTTATCTTACAGTTGCTACAAACGTTAAGGAGACACATTGCAGAATTATGTTTAGGATTTACCTAGTTAGTTATCAGTAAAAATGGAAACAATTGCTGCATTTGTTTTGCAAGATATCTTCTTCTTTAGGTGTGATTTAAATTCTGTTTTTTTTGGATGTTGTCAACTTTGTTTTATTGTTAGGTGAATATCATATTCATACATGCAAATGGTTAAAAAAAAGTAAGCAGTCCTTTGTTTCAGAGCTTTAAGTACTTTAAAAAAACTAAATAGAAAGTCTGAAACTCTAAAAAAAAATCACTCTATCTCAAAATATTAATTATTTTAATGTATTTTTATTTGATGTCTTTTTGTACAGTGGCATACAGAAATTTTAATATCATTTGTATAAATTAGTATTTACCATTTGGAATAAAAAGCTATACATAAGAAAGGTAAAAAGCTAATACCTAATTAATCATATATGAGGATAAGTGAAAACAATAACAGAGAATGAATAGAAAAAATAAAGCAAGAATAAGTGTATGGAAAGTGCTGAAAACCCTTGTAGCAGACACAGATGTCACGTTCAGGCAGACGTACTGTAATGTGGCAGACGTCACGTTCAGCAGATGCAGACGTCATGTTCAGTGAGACGAGTGCATGTAACAACGTCATATTAAAGACCCCGGCCAAACGCCATACGCGAGAAAGCATAAGGATCCATCTACTCTCTTATGGCTCTCGCGGTACTTTGATGTCATACACTGATCATTCTGCGCAGCGCCGCTTCAAGAACACACCTGTTGATACAAACGCTGTGTTTCCGTTTCTACCTTTTTAAGAAAAAAAAAATGTGATTACTTCACTATGACAGATCTTTTCGAAGCCCAAAAGCTGTTGTATATGGATGTTTATTTCATTAATTTCCAAAAGTACATTTTAGCCCCCTAAAAATATTACATTCAGGTTATTCATCATCACGTTTATATACAGAACCTAAAGTTGTTATGTATAAGGAAATTTGCCTACTTAATCTTTTTTTTTTTTTTCTCGACACAACACCTCACTTACATTGCATTATGTTGAGTGTGTTTTGTGTTAATACAAGTTTTGTGTGTGTGTGTGTGTGTGTGTGTGTGTGTGTGTGTGTGTTAATGAGGGATCTGTGGACACATTAACGTTTTTAGATTTGTGGAGTAAACGTTATTATTTTGAAGTAAACAGATAAAATTAAATGCTTGGGGTAAGATGGCCCCTCCAGAATTGGCACAGACGGGCACAAGTGAGATGTTTGTGCATGTTGGCTAGTGTTATTATTTTAAAATTTAATATTTATTATAATTAATAGGGGTTATTTAAAATTTCCATTAATTTGATATCCTTCTTGATTTTACATTTTGTGCTATAACAACTAAATTAGCAAAGATTTATTTTCATATTTACTTCCTATAACACACTGGCTGAAGCATCATCCTGCACATCCTAATCTTATATTGAAATGTGTTACAATTTTAAAGTAAATCCACATTGTTCTTAAAGTTAACAATGTTCACTTAATTCATGACTTAAGTTCCTCTCATCCACAAAGAAAGAAAACTAATAACCCTACAAGAGCAACACACATGGAGAAGGACACAGAATATGATCCATTGGGGGTAACAGCTGTAGAACCATTGGGCCTAACAGTTGAAGATCCATTGGTGCTAGCAGTTGTAGATACATTGGGGCTAGCAGTTGTAGATACATTGGGGCTAATAGTTGTAGAAGGTCTCTTTATAGAAGTGAAACATGTGCCCACATTTCCCACCCTGTCCACAGCTACCAGCTCTACTTCCTGAGAACAGCAGGAAGCATTGTAGGATGCCACTGTCATATTTGTGCCATCTGCACTCATCACATAACTTAAGCTGAGAGAGCCATTGCCACGACTGAGGGACACGCCGGCTATGCCTGTACCATTTCCATCCGTCAAGTTGGCAGAGAGTTCCCATGATGCTTTGCTGCATTCCACAGGACAGTCAGCTTTGATGCTCACTACCTGACAGACGGGGCTAGAGAAATCAGTGACCTTCCAAAAAAAAAGAGAAAAATAGAAATTAATCAACAACAATTAGTCAACAAATACTGTTAGCATGTAAAAACACAGAGTGATACAGAAAGCTATATTCTTATCAATGGATGGTAAATAATAGTATATACTCTTGTTTTTATGCAGCTTTCATAACAGCTACCTTAGTCATTACAGTGAACCGCAGTGCCATGTAATTCGAGTCACCAGACTTTGAATCTTCTGCTTCAATGGTGAGTGTGACATCTGTCCCTGACTCTGTGTCGGAGGGTACAGTCAGTGTTACGTTTCCTTGAGCACTTCCCTCTGTCCCCGTGTACAGAGAGCTGGGGAAAGACAGACTGACGCTGCGGTCAGTCCAGGCTCGGATAATGTAGTTGCCGTCTTAAGCATTAGTGACCAATGTAAAGTTGAGATTAAATGGGATTCCAGGCTCTATAGTGTTATTTGGTTGTGCCTGAGAAGAAACATGTTTAATATGATTACGGATATTATCAGTGTATTTTGCAAATCTCATGTATTTTTTTGAATATTCCATACTAGTCATACTAATCTCATGTAAAAGTCATGTGATAATGACAGGAAATAATACTGAATTTTCATTTTTGGGTGTCTCTTCACTGTCTCTTCAAGCTCACCATTATATTAAATTTAGAGCCTCGTTGCTGGGTGGGTGACTGTCTCTGGAATCGATTAGGCAAAGATCGAGTTGAGTCATTTAACAGCCCTTTCAGCTGCACCACAAACGCCCACTCTGGGATTCTGTCTATGTTGACCAAGAAGTCTGTTGCACCCAATGATTTAAGGGTTCCATTAACAACATCAGATCCTGAAGCTTCAACTAGAAGCACGTCAGTCACTGTGACTGAATGTCCTCCGGTCACAGAGACAAACAAAGTAGCGTTCCGACCTGAGCAATCAGAAAAACATTTTATTTTTTACATTGATGATGAATTGCTTTTTCTAAAAACAATATTGTTATATTACAACAATATACCAGCACAACTGTTTTCAACGCTGATAATAATAAGAAATGTATTTTCACATCAAATCATCAATTAGAATGTTTCTTAAATGATCACGTGACACTAAAAACTGGAGTAATGGCTGCTGAAATTCCAGCTTTGCCATCACAGGAATTACTTGCATTATAAAATCTATTAGAAAACATTTATTTTAAATTGTAATAATATTTATCAATATTACTGTTTCTACTGTATTTTTAATCAAATAAATGCAGCCTAGGTAAACAACATAAGAGAATTCTTTTAAAAACATTTAGCGTAACTGTCTAGTAATTATCAAGTAATACGGAATGAAGATGAAATCAATATACCAATGAAAGGACGATTGGCTTTCGGTGTGAAGTCACCTCCTTCTAACTGCTCCACAAAGTTAAAGAGAAAGTTCACAGAACTCTGACCTGTAATCACAATTAAAACATAGTGAATGTAGTACAACTATTGTGAAATGCAACAGTCTTGCAATGTTCCAAAGGGAAACTACTAACTGATGTTATTTTCAAAACCATTGTTTGTTTTGCAGTTTTATTTCTAAAACTTCAAAACTGGGTTGATACACACATTGTGTAATTAAACATTTGATGAAAAATAAATGTAATAATAAATTTGATTAAAAAAATAAATCTAATGGTTTACAAACAAAACAACCTATACAGGCACATTAAACATGCTTACCAGTGACTTTAAGACTGTAGGAGTGTGTGGAGTCAATGCTGATCTTCCATTCCCCTGTCTGGTTGTCAGAGTTGAGTTTTACTCTATTCAGATTCCCTACAGTCAGGATGCTGCCCAGAGGACCATCTGCTACTGAACCTGACTGAGACACACCTGAAGGGCAATGGAAACACAGCTTAATTTTAACAAAATAATATAATCCAATTTTGCATTTGGATATTTGTATTGGAGAAGATAAAACCTTTATATTAGCAAACCATGTTTGAGGTATGTTGGCTCACCTGTAGGGCTGTAGAGGGTAAAGACTGGAGAGTCTCCAGTGATATACACAGTCACATTTGATAGAGATGGATCTAAAACAAAAGAGACATTTTCTGGAATGACTGGACTTCTCACCACCTGAAGAACAGTCACCTTCAAGAAAAAAAGAGATGTTTCAATATGTTGCAGTGTTGCACCACAAAATTCCAATCACCAAACTGAAAAAATATTGCAAAGAGCAGAAATGCAAAACAAAAAGATTTTTTGAGGTATATACTTCCCATTTTCTTAATTATTTTTCATATAAAAATTGTATAGTATAGGGACAGTTCACACATACATAAAAACTCTGTCATCATTTGTCCCTTATATCACATGATGATTTTACTTTCTGAATTCTAACTAAGTCATTCTTAAAACATACCAGGGCAGAGGTAGATGCATCTGTAATAACTGCAGTGGCCTGAGACAGTGTAGCTTTTGTGACCTTTATTGCCTGTCCACCAGAAGCATGGGCCAGATCTCTGTACAACTGTATGCCTGACGGTGTGTCTGATCTTAATTTAAACTGTTGAGATTGTGAGGGAGTCCTTCTTCTTCGCGAAAAAACGTTAGTCAACAAGAAAGTAACCTGGGTGGTGTAGAAAAATGTCATTACAAACAAATTAACAACACTTTCATTTTAAGAGCAATGATATGGATGTGATCTGCAGGCACTCACTGTTGACCTGGTCATTTCTATCATGGTCAGAACGGTGCTTTTTAATTCTAAGTCCTTTGCTGCAGCATCAGTGAAAACAAAAATGTCTGAAGATGGAGGAGCTCCTGCTAGTGCCAACTGGAGAACCAGATTTTTTCAGTTATTATATTAAAAATCAACGCAGCTGAGATATTCACAAAAATATATCAGCAATGTAATATTATTTATCTGTATGAGTAAATAATACAGTAATAATGTAAATACAGTTGGCATACATGTATAAACACAAACAAACAAACACACAAACCAGTAGTCCTGACAGGCACATCTCTGGTGCATCTCCTCCACCAGTTGCTGAAAGAGAATTAATTCTCTCTTTGAAAATATCTGCATTCTCAGTTCTTGTCAGAGGTCCAAAATCTGCATGACACAAACACATCACAGAACACTACAGCAACAAGAATTTTAAAAACATTTCAACATTGTTTTAAAAATAATAACTACAGTTTTTGTGTGTATGGTAACTGTTCAGCTATAATTTAAAGCTCACTCACAGATAATTTTGTGCTTAAGTCGTTTCAAGTTAGATTTGGACATGAACAAAAGTGATGATAGAAGGAGCAACAAGAAGCATGAAGCCTACTAGCTATAGAAGAGCCCTGGCAGTGGAAGATCGCCTCTCTCAGGGCTTCCTCTGTCGCCATCCGACAACATAAAGAGAATTTCCTGAGCAAATTTCCACGGTGCCATTGTTTCAAATGTTGCGTCACGAGTGTGGGCACGGTGAGTGTGTCGCTTACCAGGACAGACTGCTCTCACTGCGAGAGCATGAGTTTCGCCCTGCTTCGTCCTCCCCCGTCCGCTCTCCCGTTTCTCCTCTCCCAGGAGCCTCGGAGGAAGAAACACAGGGGCAACGGGACTGACGCTCACTACTCGGCACGCATTCATTCCTCCACTTATTCTCTCACTATTGACGGCGCTGAAGAAAAGGGGCTATGGCAAGCTCCCCCCTCTAGAAGAGGCGATCACTGCAGATCTCTGCCCTCCATTGCCCCTGGGATTGAAGGCTCATGCTGTGCATCCATCCATGAATGGATTTGTTGAGCGCTTCACAGCGGCACAGAAGTCATCGCAGGCCATGCGTCACTTCCTGCCGAAGTGCTCCAGCTCAATGGCTAGTTCAAGTCGCCAGAAGGCTCCATCCTCCAAGCAGCCTGTGAAACTGGTCCCGTCTCTGGCCCAGCCTCAGCCAAAGTCTGAGCCTGGGCTCCAACAGTGCCGCCAGATGGCAAAATGCTACCCGTTTCTCAAATGCTAGGGACCCAGCCTCAGAATGACATTGGATCCTGAGCTGCAAATGCTGTCCTGATCCCAGTGTAGAGAAGAGGAGGAAAGGGCCAGGTCCCGCAAGACCAGACTGCCCTCAAAGAAGTTTCTATACTTCCTCATTCCCAAGAAAGATGGCAGGCTCAGGCCCATCCTTGATCTCAGACACCTGAACTACACACTAATGAAACGCTCGTTCAGGATGTTGAATTTGAAACAGATCCTCATGCAAGTATGGCCCTGTTGTTTATTGGTGGATCTAAAAGACACTTACTTTCACATTCAGATAGCCCCCCATCACAGACCGTTCTTGAGATTCACGTTCAAGGGGGAGGCTTATAAATAAACAGTTCTGACGCGTCTCTTTCCCCTCTGAGGCAGATGGGAATCCACATTATGAATTACCTCGACAATGTGGATGTGTTGGCTATATCGGAGCAGGAACTTCTCGCTCACAGGTCACTGTTGCTCAGCCACCTGGGGGCGGTTGTACCAGCTGGACGTAAAAAAGTTGGGTGTACGCCATACGCTGGGCTTTGCAACGTCCAGCTTTGATAAATATTTACACCTGTTGCACCAATTAAAACTATGACCAGGCGCAACTATGTCCGGCATAGTTGATGCGCATCCACGCCAACACATTCTCCTGCAGTGAAAGCTGAGAAAACATTCACCTGCAATGGCTATGACTACTAATAATAAAAAAACTGCATTGCTGAATAACAAGTGCCGCTCACATGCCACATTTCAGAGCGTCAAAACCAAATTTATAGTTTGTATTTTGTGATAAAATTGACAGAATTTGAAAGCTCATAAGTTATTTCTGATTACAAGTAACAAAACTTACTGCGATTATTGGATGGCAATAACTTAAAACGTGAAATATTTACAAGCATTTATACTGTCCTCTGAGCAAGATGACGAATGGTACAGTTTCTTCTTATCCCAGATCATATTAAATACTTTGCTGCATAATTACATACAGTAATATATTTTGTGTTAGATCAGCCAGTGAGTCATTTTCCTGGGGACAGTTATCGATTCGACCCAGATGCAGGCCTGGATTACACCAGAAGTTCACTGGCAATTCAGCGGCCTGCGGTGTCATTCAGTTTAGGGACTTCTTATCCCCTCAGAGCTTTCAAGAGAATTCTAGGCCCGAGCTGTGGGACCTTCATGTTTGGTCCCTCGACGGGAGTCTTTGCAGCTCCCAATGAGGGTGACTATCACCATTTTGTCCTTATTAGAGATTTCCTGGAATGTTCTATTACATCTGTGAGGCATATTTGGAGTTTCAGTATAAATGAAACATACTGTACATTACATGAGTGTACTCAATGTTCACAACACGCTATTTTGGGTAAAAACAGGAAAAATAATACTTCTCTCTAAAGAAATCTGAAGTAAATATATGCAAATCTATAAGTTTTACTCCAGTTTTTTACCACCTCAAGTTGTTTTAATTTAATGTAAAAGTATACCTCATTGTCATATTCTAGCATTGTTATCTAATTTTATACCCTTAAAGTCATGGCAGTGTTTCCCCATGGTATCAAAAATGGTATCGAATATACATTATGTATGTATCTATGTATGTATATATATATATATATATATATATATATATATATATATATAATATAAATGTGTGTGTATATATATATATATATATATATATATATATATATATATATATATATATATATATATATATATATATATATATATATATATATATAATATAAATGTATATATGTGTGTATATATATATATATATATATATATACATACATACACATACATACATGACTAAATATGCCATATGACTACCTGGATCATTAAATGGGACTAGAATGTATTCTGAAGGTTCCTCTGGTGTTCCTCTCCTGCTGTCTATAATATTGAAGGAGATTCTCTTTGCCTCTTCGATATCATCAGACATGCTGCCCGTGGTGTCAATCACAAAAGCCAGAACTGAGGTCTGACTGAGGCCTACCAACCTGAGAGAGGGAAAGAAAAAAAATTTTTTGCTAAACCTGGAAAACCATATCAATTTCTGATTCTAGGGATTGCTATGATTAAAGAACCTTTTTTTTTTCTTCAAATTTGGGCATTTTTTTCTCCATTTTCCTTATTGCAATAATGCATTCTATATAATATGTGCTTAAATCCTGTCATAAAGGGTGTACTTTTGAGCTAAATGTACATGAGTGCCTCTAAAAAGTTGTAATTCCAGGTGTAAAAACTCAGTTTTGAGTTGGGGGTGTGTCATTGAGAAAATATGTTAGATGGAATGGATGCAGAGTCTGTATTGATAATAAATTTGAAATAAGGACATTTTGTTGTATGTTGATCAGTTTGATGTAAGTGTATTTCATGCTGTCCTGACAAAAAGATTGGAAATAAATTTGAAATGAATGAAATTTACAAAACCTTAACCATTTCTTTTATGACATAGTCCAAAATGTGTTGTGTGTAAAAGGAAGGTCTCATACCGAAGAAAGGCTTGGTCGCCTGTGGCCAGTCGGATGTCTTGCAGCACTGCCACAGTAGCGTTGATGGCCATGTCAGCAGCACGGCGGTGAAGGAAGCCGTGATCTGACCTAATGTCATCCTTATTGATCCCTCCAGTGGGTTCTCTTAAACTGGTCCTGTCAAGAGAGCCACCATGGCTACACTTGCCTGAAAGAAAATTGTCAGTGTATAAATTTGTGGTGCCTATTCAGCCATCCTGTGGTCTGTGATGATGTACAGAGAAGTTATAACTAAAAGGCAGAGCAACACTGATGATGCTCTCCTACCTGCAGGTTTTCTGGAGGAGAAAACACTGAAATATCCTGAGGTTAGTTTCTTGTGCAGCAGTATTTCTGGGAGAATGTTATCTCTGCAGTCTGACCCAGTGCAGCTCTTGCATGTTGGTGTGCTGGGGCCTGGGTATGCATTTAAGAATGTGCAAGTTTATACCATATTCATATTGTGGATATGCATATGATATGGTACATGGTGGTTTAGAAATTATGTAATGGGGGTAACTGCATTTTGTTATACCTGCTAGGTTGTTGAGAGGAAGCTCAGGTTTGATCAGCGTGCCGAAAGGAGCAGTGCTTCCCAGTTCCACCCAGTTACTGTGGCTATAGAAGTCCTACACACAAAAACAAATGTATTTTCTAGGTTGTAAATGTATTTTTTTTTCATTATATATATATATATATATATATATATATATATGTATGTGTTTGTGTGTGTAAGGGATAATCAACGGCTAGCCATGCATTAAAGGATTTTAATGCACAATGTGGAGGCAAAGAACCGCCCGATGCGAAATGCATTAAAATCCTTTAATGCACGGCTAGCCTTTGATTATCCCGCTTATTCCATGGTCAATTGGTCATTTGCCAAGTTATAGACAAGTTAAAACTTGTATTGCTCTTTGCAGCGCAATATTTGACCGAATGGGTAAAAATGACAGTTATTTTCGGCAGTTACATTAGCGCTAGCATTCTGCCAGCTTCAAATCAGACACAGAGATGAAGTGCGGTAAGACCACATTTATTTGAATGAATTATAGCATGTATTTCAATTAATTATCGATCGAGAGAGAGATACGTCTCTCTCTACAAATTAACGTTACTTCAAAAATAGCGATTTTATCACCTCGTTGCTGGGGAATATAATGTAGCGAATAGCGATCTAGTATCTATCTTTTATTTTAGTAATAAAAATCGCGGGGAAGTGTTGACAAGTTTATGTGTGTGTGCAGCACAATCTGCGATCTCTGACCTCTCTCTCTGTGTGTGTGTGTGTGTGTGCGTGATGTGTGTTGGTTAGTGTGCATCAATTAAAGCAGCGCATTAATATAGAACGGTGATTAAACTGACTTGGAACTACCTGTGCATTAAACGGTTATACTGCATACCTGCCAGCCAATCAGAATCCAGTATTCAGACAGACCATGGAATAAGTAAATTTTATATATATATATATATATATATATATATATATATATATATATATATATATATATATATATATATATATATATATATATATATATATATATGAAAAAATGTACATCTTGAATGTATTTAAAAGAATAGTTCAAACCAAAATGAAAATTGTGTAATCATTTACTCATTCTTAAGTTGTTCCAAACCTGAGTTTCTTTATTCTTTTGAACACAAAAGATGATGTTTTAAAGAATGTTGGAAACCAAACAGTTGCTGGTAGCCATTGACTCTATATACACTGCCATTCAAAAGTTTGGGATCAGTAAGATTTTTAATGTTTTTTTTTTTAAAGAAGTTTCTTATGCTCATCAAGGCTGCATTTATTTGATCAAAAATCCAGAATTTTTTTTTAATAATATTGTGAAATGGGGGTGACTGGGGGTGGGGGTGGGGGTGACCAAACACCTGAGAAGAGATGATGCCAACCCTCAGACAAATTTTGAAAGATAAATTTTGAAAGATATTTTGACAAATAATGAAAGATCAAAAGGATAAACAATGCAGATTTATTTTCACAGCCGCCTTTGCTCATATTTATCAAGGGTGCCAATATTAGTGGAGGGCACTCTGTGTGTGTGTGTGTAATATATATATATATATGTATATACACAACTATATTATGCAGCACAACTGTTCCCAACATTGATAATAAAAAAATAATAAATCAGCATATTAGAATGATTTCTGAAGGATCTTTTGACACTGAAGACTGGAGTAATGGCTGATGAAAATTTAGCTTTGCATCACAGGAATAAATGATTTTAAAATATATTAAAATAGAAAACCATTATTTTACACTGTAAAAATATTTCACATTACTGTTTTTTTTTTTTTTCAGTATTTTTGATCAAGTAAATAGACTTGATGAGCATAAGAGAATTCTTTAAAAAAAACATTAGTTGCTTTGGATAAAAGTGCCTACCAAATGAATACATGTAATATAAAATACAAATATGTGACCCTGGACCACAAAACCAGTCATAAGGGTCATTTTTTTTTTTAAAAAAATTGAGATTTATACATCATCTGAAAGCTGAATAAATAAGCTTTCCATTAATGTATGGTTTGTTAGGATCGGACAATATTTGGTTGAGATACAAAAAGAAAATCTGGAATCTGAGGGTGCAAAAAAATCAAAATATTGAGAAAATCACCTTTAAAGTTGTCCAAATAAAGTTCTTAGCAATCCATATTACTAATCAAAAATGAATTGTTGATATATTTACGGTAGGAAATTTCCTTGAAATTTCCAAAACCGATAATTTTGACCCATACAATGTACTTTTGGCTATTGCTACAAACCTGTGCTACTTAAGACTGGTTTTGTGGTCCAGGGTCACAGATAATTGCTGATATAGGCCCAGCTTGAAAGTTAAAAAAAAAAAATAATAATAATAATAAAATATAGAAATATTATTACAGATAACTCTACTCCAATCTCGATTTGTAACATACCTGTAGCGTGTGACATAGAGCTCCCAGTGCGATACGGGCAGAGATATAACTCCCCTGCAGCACGCTGGCCTTTACTGCAGATACACCTTGGGTAATGAGATCCCGGCCCTCACTGAAAGCCTCATTATCAACGTGATGTGCCTCACTCAGTGCAAAACGTTGATCTATGACTGCATTGCTTACAAAAATTTGTGTTATAGCTGAATAAAAAACATAGGAAGAGGCAGCAGATGATGAAGCAGCAGATGCTGAGCAGGCTTCTTGGACAGCAGATGGAGTCAGACTGTTGTTTATCTGAAAAGAAGCATTTACGAGTATTATTTTTATTCAAAACGAGTTCCCCTTGTTTTTCAGTTTTTAGTTCAGGTTTCAATTCAAATGATATGTGTAGCATAACTAGCATAACAATTAGCAGTTTAAAAATTTACATTTAAGGTATGTCTGTAATTAATGTTGTAACACAAAATGTGAATTCTCTTCATGGAATGTTAATCACAGACCTTTTGTTACTCGTAATAACCTATTAATTGTTTGCATGACTCAAAAATGTTAATTCTCTTTACTGGTTTTTACAATTCAGTTGGTTCACTCCCATGTCTTTTTCTTACAGGCAGTGTGAAGTCGCGCCCCTGGGCAGTGGCTATGTCACGACACACTTCTGCTGTCTTGCGGAGGATGGCCATCTGAGTGATTTCTCGATGGGTGAGGGAGCCATCCTGAAAGAGAGGTTTGAATGCTGCTACCAGGGGTGGTTGAAACAGGGTCCCACAGAGGAGAAATACAGCCACTGCAACCAATGAAACCATGACTGTCCACAAGAGGTGCTGTGGAAAAAGTCACAGTTTAAAAATTAAATCCCTGACCAGTCAAGAAAATCTGTAGGCATTTGATGAAACATTACACTAAACATCCAAAGTCATTAGGGTAAAAATAAATAGCAGTTTTAAAAAATGTCATGTTTCAATATGCAATGAGGCATTATCTAATCAAAATGCATTAATTTGCATACGTTTCCAGAAAAGAAAAAAAAAAAACTGAAAAAGCCAGGTTTAATTTTTTTCTTCATTCTGTTGGCATATTAAAGAAGTTTTTTTTCTCTTTTTATTCCATGAGTCTGTAACGCTTTACAATAAGGTTAATTAGTTAACATTAACAAAATCAGTTAACATGAACTAAGAATGAACAATACTTACAGCATTTATTAATCTTAGTTAATGTCAATTTCAGCATTTACTAATGCATTATTAAAATCACAGGTTGTGTTTGTTAACATTAGTTAATGCATTGTGAACTAACATGAATAAACAATAACCAACTGTATTTTCGTTAACTAACATTAAGGGAGTTAATTGGTTAGCTGACGTTCGGGAACATGGCCACGCCCCAAACGATCACCTGACTTCCCAAAACCTCCATATATCGGGCTCCCTCATACCGCATTGTTTGTCTCTTTCTCTCGAACCTACCCTTCCCACCCTTTCTCATCCATTCAGCCAACCTTATCCCACATTCTCTTTCTTTCAGGTTGTATCGGGGGGTCCTAATTGTCTGGCCTAAATATATGATCGAGATGGTACCCCCACTCTGAGTATCTCTGGGCCATCAATTCTAGATGCCCTGATCAACCTGACCATCATCCCATTCCCTCTACCCCTTCAGCCTCCTCTACTCTTCCCCAACACTCTGTTCAATTAACTATTTCATAGCTCGTTTGTGGCGTGGTCCTAGTTAGTGAAACAAAGATTAATAAATACTATAATAAATTTATTGTTCATTGATCGTTCATGTTAGTACATTAACTAATGTTAACAAATGACACCTTATTGTAAAGTGTTACCCATAAATAAAAAAATAATAATGTCAACAGCCATTAAAAAGAAGGAAATTTACCACATTTTCAGGAATAAAATGTATAAAACCAAACAACAAACCTCTAAAAAAAACTTCACAATATAGATAGGAATAAATCTGTAAAATGAACTGAAGTGGAGAATTCCGGCTTAATGGAGAGGAAAAAAATCTTTTTGAGAAAAACTGCCTTTAAAAAATGTACTTTAATTTAAATCTACTGATGCAAATTGATAAAGTGTATTTGGCTGTTTTCTTTCCACTAGTGTCAATCAAAACTTTAATGAAAAAGCCAAGTAATCCAAAATCTCAAAATTGACCAGTGCATGAAACAAACAACATTTGCCTTTGGTTACTTGCCTTAAATTTTGAATTATTTTTAAACATTATTTTTCAGCAGTTAAATTTGTTAGTCTTTAACTGGACATTAATTTACAAAATATTACATATTACACAATTACATAAATATTGTTAAAAAAAAAAAAATAAAAATTAAGTAGAGAGTAGTTTTATTACCTTTTCGCAGATTTTGCATGTATGCACTATAACTTATACACAGCCTCTGTCAATATATTTATACACTTTTACACACATGACTAATGTCAGCGTCACAGGATTTCATAATCATTTCTGTAAATGTGTGGTCAGTAAGGAAGAAAATTTATTTCCTTATTAACCGCTATTACTGCCTGTGCCCTTTTCACATTACATACATCTTTTGTTTTTTAGCAAATTGGACTCGCCTCTTTTTCCTTGACAACACTTAATGGCTCATAACAATGCTTGACACAGGTTACAAAATAATATTGGTCTTGCAAACTTGTAAAACCGTACAAACCTGATGTCCTTATCAACAAATCTGCCTGATTCATAAGTATGCTAGGAAATGCTTTAAACTTTCCTCAAACTTTCAATATATATTTATTCAATATATATTTCAATTAAATATATACTTAGTTTAGCTTAGTTACGTTTAGTTTATTTGTGTAGCACAATAAAACAACAGCTGCTGACTACCATGCTGTACAAAAATTGTAAAACCAAACTAAAAAACACCAATCAAAACAATAAAACAGCATACAAATGGTACATACTGAGAAAAACAAGCTCAGGAAAACTCACATATTATAAGCCTTCTCTAAAAGGTGGGTTTTAAGTTTTGCTTTCAACAGAGATTCTATACAGATTATCTTAATAGATTAAGGTAGGCTATTCCACAATTTGGGGCCGACAATGGCAAAAGCCCTGTCTCCCTTTCTTTTAACTATGATCTGGGAACCTCGAGCCGGGATTCAAACTCGGGACACCTGTAGCACAACAGCGCTTCATGTCAACATGCTGCCCACAAGGCTATTGGCACCAACCTTTAATTCTATTCTACATCATACCAATGAGTAGATAACCAGTTCAGAGAGAGTAAGATGAGGGTAATGTGCTCATATTTACATGTGCCAGTAAGAAGTCTAGCAGCTGCATTTTGAACTATTTGCAAGCGGCTCATATTGGATTGACCAATACCTATATAGATTGAATTGCAGTAGTCTAGACAAGAAGACATAAATGCATATATTACTCTCTCAAACTCAGCAGGGGATACAAAGTTTTTAACTTTTAGTCCTAAAAAAAAAAAAAAAAAAAAAAAAACTTTGACTACTGCATTCACCTCCTTATCAAATAACAAGGAAGAGTTTTTTAACAGATGGCTTTACAGAAGCAGCTAAGGTGCCCAACACTTGATTTAAGCTGCCAGAGACAGCAAATGGTCCAAACCCAATTGCCTCAGTCTTACTCTCATTTTTGGACATCTAATTAATGTCTGACAAACAGACAATTAAAGCACACAGTCCAGCATTGTCATTATGCTTGATGGGCACATATATTTGAGTGTCATCTGCATAAAAATAATAATAATACTCTGTGTGTTTTCTATTGAGCCCAAAAGGAGCATATATAAAGAAAATAAAATGGGGGCAAGAATAGATCCTTGGGGAACCCCGCATGTCAAATGTGCTTTGGTGGATAAACATCCATTTATATGAACAGAAAAAGTTTAGGATTTGAACTAGTTCATTGCCTGACCTTTAATACCCGCACAATGTTCAAGACAAGGAATAAGAACATCATGATCGACCGTATCAAAGGCTGCACTGAAATCCAACAGCAGAAGTATTACAGAGTTCCCGGAATGAACAGATGATATCATCTGACACTCTTAAAAGAACAGATCCTCTACTGTGATGTTTACTAAAACCAGACTGAAAAGATTCAAACACTCCATTTGATTCATTACATTTACATTACATTAAAAAAATGTAATAATTGGACATAAACTACCTGTTCAAGGATTTTTGAAATTAGAAATTATCTTTAAAATTCAAGAAAACTGTCACATCAAGGTTAGATTTTTTTCAGTCGAGGTTTAACAGTATGCTTTAAATGTTCTGGAATAAATCCTACAGAAAGACAATTTATTATTGATAGGATACAGGGCCCAATGACATCAAAAACCTAAATAAGTATGCCCGCTGAAATAATGTCAGTTACAGATGTGGTTAGTTTTAACTTCATAACCAGTGAAAATAGTCTATAAAGATTTAGTTTCTATAGAGCAGTGGTCGACAACAGGCGGCCCGTGGGCCAAAACTGGCCCGCCAGCAATAATTATTAACACTAGTGTTCCAATAAGCCACTTTGAAGCTCTCCTGTTATTTTATTTATTGTATTTTTTAATATACGTTATGAACAGAACTGTGATTTCAAACATACTGAAATACTTTAGACGCGGAGCGAAGGCAGAGCCGTGTTTCTGATATCAGTGAGGAAGGAGTAGAGCGGGAGCGAGAAATGGTGAAGCTGGAGCAGAGTGATTATTAAATGCTCGGAGCGCGGAGGGGAAATTGTTGACGCTCCACTCTGCTCACATAGCCTACTCTGCCAGACACTGCCACATGTGGCTTTTTGTTAATGACTGTCCTACTATAGGATTTAACACAGAGTAACAGCTCACTATCAGTTACAAAAGACACTGTAACAGTCTGTCAGGCAATTCTAGTTGCATTTTTTTTATCATTTAATTTCTTAAATTATCCTTTGACTATGTTCTGGCCCGCCATCTAGTGGCAAAAATTTTTTTGGCCCGATGCCAAATTTACTTGCGGACCCATGCTATAGAGGTTTAGTTTCAAAGGCATTAAAAGATAAAGTTCAAATCTTAAGAGAGGAGGGATCACAGTTTAGGTCTAATGTCACATATTCTTGTTTGTAAAGTAACTTAAGAAGCATTCAGAAGCAGTGGCTGGGTCATCAATACGCAGATCAAGAGAGGGATCGTTTTTGTATGTGCTAGCTAATATTGGTGGTAGATCACATATCACAATTGTACATATCAATATATTCATTCAGTTCCCCAAACTGTCTAAAACCTTATGTAACTTATAATCACTCATGAGACATGAGTTCAGTGCAGCCCCTGAGCCAAGGAGAAACAGAATGAGAATGGATGTTATTGTAAAAATCAAAATCAATACATGAGCTTACACAATGCTGATGCCCCTTATGTGAACTTTGTCTTTAATAAACATTCAAAAAGATCAAGAGTATATACTGCACTACTCTTGAAATAACAGCTTACCTACAAAAACTTGTGCCAAACACACCTGTTCACATACAACAAAAAGTGAGAGGGAAATTTCAGTAGTAAACCTTAACCTTGATTCTTTAATATTTAAAAAGTCTCTTTTAAATTGTTTTATTAACAAAGTCCGAGAGGAGCATGTCCGGATAATCAACCAGTTCAGCACAGGTGGAACTTGTTTAGATAAATCAACCGAATTAGCACGATATATATTGTTGTGTAATATGCATAAGAATACAATTACCCTGCCTCATTGTTTTATGTATTTAGTTAATATAATATGTCTAATTGTCAGTCCTCTGTCGTGTGTTGTGTGTTTCCTGCCCTCATGTTTCTATATTTGGTCATGTTCCTGTCCTTGTTCAGTGTGATTATTAGTTTACTCAGTTCAGGTGCGTGTGTGTAATTATCCTGTGTATATTAGTTCCTGACCGTTCAGTTTCTTTTTGTCTGGTCTACTCGTTACTCCCGGTGTTGCTGTGTCTGCCCTACCTTGCCTTTGTTGGATTTTCATTAAATACTGTTATTTTGAGTTATCCTCATCTCCTCGTTCCTCCCTGCTGTGTGCACCGTGACACTAATAGTGTATTATTTTGTTCATTTCCTGGAAAAGCCTCATATGGGCAATTATGTAACTGCTTCATGTTGTTGTATTTGTTTTATTGACAATATGATTTATTTAGGAAGACACTACACATGTTGTTGTAACTGTTTTATTGAGAAAGTGGTTTATTAAGAAAGACACCACACGTGATTGTATTTGATTTATATTTGTTTTGAGAAAGTGGTTTATTAAGTAAAACAACACAGTTGTTGTTTTAAGCGTTTATTAAGAAAATGTTTATAATGTATTAGCAAGAGCATAGTTAGAGATGAGCTTTAAAGAAGAGCCTTAAAGAAAAAGAAGCTGGGCATTCAGAGAATCACAAAGAAGAAAAATGCGAAAATGTGAGGCCTTTTATAAACAACTTCTGAGGGGATTTCCAGTATGAAGTCACAAGACATTGGGATCCACCTGCTGTCTATAAAGGAATGAAGTGCAATGATGAAATCAGATGCTGCTTCGAGACCACCTGAAGAGCTCTCCGGCACCAGAACCATTGCTGATATTGCCTTGAGCAAACAACTTTTTCATATTTATACTTTATTAATACTTATATACAGTAGTTGTAGAATATTTGTACTGCTTACTTACTAATTGTAATAATAAACTGACTTGTATTAATATAACACAAGTCTGCCTCCCTGGCATTGATTTATAGCTAAGCCAGAACAGACCACGGAGAAGTCTTCTGTGACTCGTTTTGTAAGCATGAACTTGGATGCTTATGAGATAGGACAGATTTGACTTACTTTACCTAACCTGAGAATAAATAAAATAAGGTAGAAGGTGTAGGAAATTTAGCACCATAAAACATTATATATATACATACATTGAACAAAATTATAAACGCAACACTTTTGTTTTTGCCCCCATTTTTCATGAGCTGAACTCAAAGATCTAAGACTTTTTCTATGTACACAAAAGGCCTATTTTCTCTCAAATATTGTTCACAAATCTGTCTAAATCTGTGTTAGTGAGCACTTCTCCTTTGCGGAGATACTCCATCCACCTCACAGGTGTAGCATATCAAGATGCTGATTAGACAGCATGATTATTGCACAGGTGTGCCTTAGGCTGGCCACAATAAAAGGCCACTCTAAAATGTGCAGTTTTACTGTACTGGGGGGGTCCGGGGGGTCCGAAAACCAGTCAGTATCTGGTGTGACCACCATTTGCCTCACGCAGTGCAACACATCTCCTTCGGATAGAGTTGATCAGGTTGTTGATTGTGGCCTGTGGAATGTTGGTCCACTCCTCTTCAATGGCTGTGTGAAGTTGCTGGATATTGGCAGGAACTGGAACACGCTGTCGTATACGCTGATCCAGACCATCCCAAACATGCTCAATGGGTGACATGTCCGGTGAGTATGCTGGCCATGCAAGAACTGGGATGTTTTCAGCTTCCAGGAATTGTGTACAGATCCTTGCAACATGGGGCCGTGCATTATCATGCTGCAACATGAGGTGATGGTCATGGATGAATGGCACAACAATGGGCCTCAGGATCTCGTCACGGTATCTCTGTGCATTCAAAATGCCATCAATAAAATGCACCTGTGTTCGTTGTCCATAACATACGCCTGCCCATACCATAACCCCACCGCCACCGTGGGCCACTCGATCCACAACATTGACATCAGCAAACCGCTCACCCACACGATGCCATACACGCTGTCTGCCATCTGCCCTGTCCAGTGAAAACCGGGATTCATCCGTGAAGAGAACACCTCTCCAAAGTGCCAGACACCATCGAATGTGAGCATTTGCCCACTCAAGTCGGTTACGACGACGAACTGCAGTCAGGTCGAGACCCCGATGAGGACGACGAGCATGAAAATATCAATGGAGACAGTGTGTCTCAGTGTGACATCATTCAGATAAGTGGATTCCAGAGCGTGAGTGTGACACCTGACTCTGTGTCAGAGGGCGCAGTCAGTGTAACACTTCCTTGAGTGCTTCAATGGTAAACAATTTTTCAGTTAAAGTCAGTTTATTGTTTATTCAGTTCAGTTTAATAACAGTGTAAAGTTCATCAATTATGCAATGAGTTTAATTGTATAAAGCAGCTCTGTAGAAAACAATGATGTCAACATCCAGCTCAGTTCAGTTCTCATCCAATAGTGTCTGTGCAATTGATAATGTCGCCAAATATTAAGTGTTCCAAGCCTAAAGACAACAGTTGCAAGGAACCCAAACTCCATCTAAGACAGAATGGAGAAAGAAGAAGAAAAAAAAAAAAAAACAACTGTGAAGTGTTCCCGGTTCCAGTTGTCCTAATTAACCCATAAGAACCCAGACCAATTTCTTCTTATAGGAACATTATGGGGCTTATAAAACAGACCAAATGGACCACTTATAACATGTTTCTGCAGTTGTTTTTGTAATACAGCCCCTCCTTGTGAAAGATCTGTAATGTGATATATACATGACATTGGGCGTTTATGATAAATTTTTCATGTTACATTGGACGTTTATTTCTCAATTGAAAAAAAAAATACATTTTATTTTTTTTTTTTTTGCTAAATAACAGTTTTTTCTGTTTATTTGCTTTTCCACAACATATATCAGAATGATTACTTTTCTGGGAAGATAAAACAAAAACCTTTTTCAGAAGAAATATAGTTTTTGCATTTTATTTGCTTTGCCACAACATATTTCAAAACCACATAACTGTGACCATTAAATTTTACAACAACTCTTTTGTAACATATCAACATTCTACCTTTTCAAGTACTGAGGAGCTAAACCATTTAGGGCTTTATAAAAGTAAACAGCAAGATTTTAAAATATATATGATGTTTAATAGGGAGCCACTGCAGTGCTGACAGAACCTGGTTCTAGTGAGAATTCTAGCTGCTGCATTTTGGGCCAACTGGAGTTTGTTTATTAAGCACACAAAGCAACCACCCAATAAAGCATTACAGTAATCTAGCCTTGAGGACAGGAATGCATGAATTAACATTTCTGCATTTGACATTGACAGCACGTCATAATTAAGATATATATTTAAGATGGAAAAATGCAGTTTTGCAAATGCTAGAAACATGGCTTTCAAATGAAAGATTGCTATCAAATAGCACACCCAGATTCCTAATCTCTGGCCCTAATAAAAGTTCATTTTCATTGACAAACGTAGTTCTTTGTATAACAGTAAAATAATGAGACTTACAAGATTTTGGCTATGGCACTAGAAAATGCATCCAACAAAAATATTAAACTGTCTTCCCATACAAAAATTAACCATGGTTTTATTATATTAAAAGTGGACTATTTATTTTTGGCGTATTGATTACCTGTTGTATAACCACAGTTTGTCGAGTCTTATAGTTTTTACAAGCGATGTAATGTTAATTAATTAATATTGATTGTAAAATTGTAGCGCTTTATCTATTGATTATATGCAAGTTATTTTGAGCGAGTAAAGCTCATGAATCAGTGTATCATAAACACGAATTCAATCATTGACAAGTATTGATGGAGAAAACAGAAACTCCGAGTCAATTCAATCAATTGCTTCCCAAAATGATTCTGTTTCGAATCGCTTGATTTAGCGACACATGCTGCACAAAACAGTGTAAACACAAACGTGTGTAACAATGACAACTTTTACAAATCCACAGCAGATGTTTTGACGAAAGTGCAATCGATTAAATGTGATCAACGAACCATTACAATGGAGTCAAAACAGTGCCGCATATATTTGCAAGAAAATTGAAGTAGTGCAAAAGAAAATAAAGTTTTGCAAACGAAAATTAAAGTATTGAGAAAAAATTATGTGCTTTTTGTAAACAAAAATAAAGAATTGCAAAAGAAAATGAAGTATTGCGAGAAAAAAAGTTTTGCAAATAAAAATAAAGAATTGCAAAATATAAATGAAACAGAGCAAAAGCAATGATTTTGCAATACATATTTTCCATGGCCATATCTACTAATTTATTTGCAATGCTGCTTTTATTTTGCATTTCAGTCAAGTTTGAGCTTGCCATACCGTCTTCTCCTTTGCGCTTCACGTTTCTGCGGGTCTCACTGGGGCGGAGTCAAGGGACGGGGGCGTGTACAACAGGGCTGGGCACGCCTCCCCGGAAGTGAGGTCATCGTCCTGAGACGCAGAGCACAACTGATCAAGGCACCATCGAGCAGAGGCATGCAGGTGAATCGTTTCCTTTTATTCACTAGCTTTAAAACATGCATGTTTTCATTTTATTAAATGTATTTGTGTATTAGCAGCGTTTGCTCAAGTTAAAGAAGTTGTTCATATGAACATCTGCTGTTTATTTCTCTCAATGTGCACACTTTTATATTAAAATGTGTATTGTTTCATTTGGTTAACTAAATGTGTATTAACAGTGCGTAAATGTGTATTAACAGTGCATAGCGCTCTTTGTTTACGTTAAAACTAGCAGTAACTCTGAACTAATGTAAAAGAATGCAATTAACTTCATAAACTATACATCATTAAAAAGGTCTAAGACTCAAGCTTCATATCCATCTCGACTTCGTTTTTCATTTACATAACTCCTGGCATAAATTAAGAAATGACTATCACTGGAAGATTTAAAAAACAAAGCTTTTTGGTTTAGTTTTGTCATGGCCACGAAATATTAAGTCGTGGGAAAGTGATAATACTGTATGTCACGAGATCCTATTGAGGGAACAACATCAATTTTTTGTGGCCACGCATAAACAAACCCGGGTGACCATAGCAACCTGAGAGATTGATAAAATACATATCCATCCCACAGTCCGTTGATCGTGTCTTTTTATGTAATATGTGTATATTAGGCTATTATTATTATTATACAGCCTTGAACGTTAAGAGATCGAAATGAAGGGGAAATAAATCAAATACATAACAACAAATATAAAAATATTACCAATAATAATGCATAATAATAATAAAATACATGTACTTACAAGACTTGTGGGATGGATAAAAATGTTTTCTTGTCGGCCTATTTTATTAGCCTATATGTACTTTATGTAACATTTATTCATAATAAACTTAATTCGAATGCTGTCTACATCGCGTGCAATACAGTCTATGGTCAACACTTCAACCACCAGAGGTCGCTGTACTCATAAAAGCGCCAGCGGGTAAAATTTACCCATGCCATGACTACTGTTTTGATGTGGCTAAAACGTATTATGTCACTGTATTATGACACTGTCTTCACAATGTCTAGAGTCATAAAATTATTATTTTTAGTCATCAGCTATGTTTTTGTCCTGTTGTTTTAAGTTCACAGCTATTTTTAAGGAGGTTACACTAATCACTTTTCTTAATGATGAATATAAACCAGCCTGCAATGACAACGAGAATTACAAGGAAATAAATACATATTTGGGTGGTGTAATATTATAGCTAATAAAATATTTTAATATAACCCATGTTATTTAAATGACTAAAATACCCTAAATAGACTATTATAAGTAATTCACCACACTGCAAAGGATGTATGATACAATGACAAATTCAAGTGCACAGTTTCACCTAATTAATTATTAATTTGTTCAGTTATATAATTTATAATTTGAATAAAAGAACAACACCAATAAACTTGGGGTAATCATAAAAATGGTTTTATTCATTACATCATAATTCAGATTTTTTTTTTCAGGAATAGGCAACACAGTAGCGAACCATAAACGATAGAAAATTGCAAAACAAAAATTAATAATTAATCCAAAGTTTGAACATTTATAAGTAGAGGAATAAACACCTAAAACACCTTTATTTGAACGTGCGTAACACTTACAATGACAGTGCAACAATAAAGGAATTATGTGTATATTTGTCCAGATGGTGCTTATAGGTATAAATGCCCCATTTTTATTCTGGTTTTATCTAAACAATTTTTTTAACAACAGGGGATTGTAAATAACACAATTTTAGTAAAAGTCAATGACTGTAAGACTTGGATGTTTTTTATTGAAAATATATTATGTAGCCTATTTGAAAAACAGCCATGGGTAAAATTACCCCGTGGTGGTGTTAATATAATAATTTAATAATGTAATATTTTTTAAAATGTATAATTTCTTAATTCAAAATAAAATATTAATAAGTACATCTCTGATAATCTCAGGTTGCTATGGTCACGCGGGCTTGTTTACCCATTAATATCTCCTGGCCACGAGAAACTTAAACCAAAAAGACTCAAGCGTCATTTTTTATTTATTTATTTTTTTGCATCTTCCAGTGATAGTCATTTCTTAATTTATGCCAGGAGTTATGTAAATGAAAAACGAATTCGAGATGGATATGAAGCTTAAGTCTTAGACCTTTTTAATGATGTATAGCTTATGAAGTTAATTGCATTCTTTTACATTAGTTCAGAGTTACTGCTAGTTTTAAGGTAAACAAAGAGCGCTATGCGCAGGTTAAGAGATTTTAAACAAGCACTGTTAATACACATTTAGTTAACCAAATGAAACAATTCACATTTTAATGCTATAAAAGTGTGCACATTGAGAGAAATAAACAGCAGATTTTCATATGAACAACTTCTTTAACTTGAGCAAACGCAAATACATTTAATAAAATGAAAACATGCATGTTTTAAAGCTAGTGAATAAAAGGAAACGATTCACCTGCATGCCTCTGCTCAATGATGTTGCCTGGATCAGTTGTGATCTGCGTCTCAGGACGATGACCTCACTTCCAGGGAGGCGTGCCCAGCCCTGTTGTACACGCCCCCGTCCCTTGACTCCGCCCCCATATCAAAACAGCGCCACTTTGCTTTTGCTCTGTTTCATTTATTTTTGTTTACAAAATCACATTTATTTTTTCTCAATACTTTCATTTTCATTTGCAAAACTTTATTCTTTTGCATATATATGTGGGATTAAATTGACTCCATAACACACAGTCACTAAAACAATACACACAACAAACACACACACTGTCTCTCACACACACACACGCACGCACAAGTCACACATATGCACAATTACCTTCCTATGATGTTGGAAGCGCAAGCAAATGGAGAAAAAAAGAAACAGGAAGTTAGCAGCATTTCATATATAAGCAAAGAAGCAGGTCCACACACTGAGAAAAGCATGAGAGCATCATTGCTGGTGTCATGCAGGGAAGAGGGTCATGCTTCACACGAATGGCACTGCTGAGAGAGACACGTATGAACACAAACACAGAGAAAGAGACAGGAACAACAGACTGTTCACTCTGGACATCGGTTACTGTAACATTTTATCATTAATCAGTGGTCGAGTATCAATGTATTCTTTAAAAAAATAAAAAGCTGCTTCCATCCTTTGTTCCAGGGAAGCCAACAGTGGAATCACAGCCTGATTGTGTCCTGCTGACAGCATGATGATAGCATGTACCTTTATTGAGGGTCATGACCTTCTGTGCCAGCTCCAGACGCTCCTGCCGGCCCTTCTCCTCCATCTACACACACACACACACACACACACACACACACACACACACATGCATGCACGTCAGCCTGAACTCATGATCCGTCACACCTGGTTTATTACAGAAAAATTACAGCCAGAACCCAAAACTGTGGGCAGACAGCAGTAAGTGACGGCTCCAACTTCACTGCTTAGAGTATAGAACCAATTTTTTCAAATTAACTTTTCACTTAAATTGTTGATAACATAATCCGTAATAATTATTGATTAATGTCATTAAATTCTCTCCTCCATGTCCTCCTTCTGAGCCAGAGACTGAGAGAAACAACAGAAACACACGGTCACAAACTGGCTCGTTCGATGCATTCCTCTGCGGACGAAGGTCGTACATTTACATTTCTGCATTTAGCAGACACTTTTATCCAAAGCAACTTACAGTGCATTCAGGCTATACATTATGTTATCAGTATGTGTTCCCTGGGAATTGAACCCACGACCTTTTGCGCTGCTAACGCAATGCTCTACCACTGAGCCACAGGAACACATCGTACCTCTCGCAAGTCTCTCTGGAGGCGGCTGTTTATGTCCTCCAGCTCTGCAACGTGGCTGCTGAGAGACTGAACATGTTGCTTCATGTGCAGGACTCGGCCCATGGCCTCCTGCATCTCCCTGTCCTCCCAAAAAACCTCCTCGGCACCCACAGAGGCGCCTGACGCTGCAGTAAACACACACCACGCGTTACACTGGAATATGAAGATTTCAGAAAAACTGTCAGGATGTTCAACAGAAACACTTTCACTGAATTATTTCGCTGAAAATATCCCTCAGAGGGAAACAATTATGCTTCTGTTCTCCGGCCGAAAGAAAAGAAATAATATTGGAAAGAGCCAGACCCTACAGTGGCATGTCAAGAAAGTGCGGCTGCGCTTCTGTTAAACATATTTCACATAGTTAAATAGCTCTATGTATGTTCCATGTTATGATTATGTTTATATGTGAATAGAAGCCTACAGTTAATCAGTTCATCATATCGATTACTCTTATGATGGCTTTTTGGAGCATGTACGTTTTGGACAGAGCTAATCATCACCTGATTGATCTGCTCCTCGAGAAACGCCAGCTACAACAACCCAGAGGGCAACATTACCCCACCGTGACATTATTATAACACTGACTGTTCTCTGAAGCTGTGCTTTGTCTGGTCTCACCTCTTTATGAGCGGCTGTGAGCTGCTCCTCTAGTATATGGCATCTGGCGAGCGCCACCCGCAGACACTCTCTCACCTGATCAAAACAAACACACCACATCCCAAACACGTCAGCTTCCTGATGCCAGTACCTTCTGATCCAGGGCTCCGTGGTGCTCAAAGTGAGCCTTGAGCACCTCAAGCACATCCTCCTCATTAAGAATGGAGGCGTGACCCCTGATTACGGTCTTCCTGAGTGAAGGCTCATGGCAGGAAATGAGGCGCTCCAGATGCTCCAGTAGCAGCTGAGATCAGCAGCCAACACAACACAGATCACGCTCAGACTGACATCAAACCAAAGGGACAAACGCTGGCCGTCCAAACAAACGACCCTTATCATCATATCATTACATCATAAGACTGTGATCATGCGTTTTATATTAAATTTACAAAGGTTTTATATTTTCAGTTCATAAAAATTATGTACATTAATAAAGCTATACTTTGAATGATATTGCCTTTGCAACAAGAAGTCACAAAAATCTACTTACCACTGCTGTGAAGCTGTGTCTAATTGGTTATTGTTTCAAATTACCAAATTTCAAAAAATTCCACAGCTCAAATTTTTGATTTTGATAATATTTTTCTGAAGAAAGACAGACATGTATAGCGATGAAAGCCAAAATATTAAATGTCATGGATGAATATTTACTGAGTAATCAACTATTTTGTAGAGGGGGGTAAAAATGGCCATTTTCACCTGAGATTCAGAGGGGTAAAAATGACTTCAGAAAGATGGCACCATCCTGATGTTATTTTTACACATTTATTTTTAGTAAAATCTGTTGATTTAGTGACCAACATTTGGTTTTCAACCACTGAAATTATGTAATATTCAATAATCTGAAAATGGAGCCTCATTGAGATCCCCATATCTCTGGGACTGAATGATGATTATAGGACTTTGAAAATAAAGATTCCAAAAGAAAAGTTTATTAAGAACTAGAATCTCAAATCATATTGCAGTATCTTTAATACTTCTTGAGTTATAGGCTTGCAAACTTTGGAAAAAGCTAAATTTATGACAGTCAGGTATGTTCAATGCAGTTGTTTTGACAAGTAAACGAGATACATCTCTAGTTTCAACATTTTTTGTTCTTCAGACATTCCTCTTTTAAAGAAAAGTAGTATCATATTTTTGCAAATTGACCCACATTTGGTTTCAGACCAATGAAAATGTGTACATTTTAACAATTTACTCCTGGGGCCATATTGAAATTCATAGCTCTGGAACCAAACCATATAGGGCCTTAAAAATAAAGATGCCAAAAGGAAAGTATGTTAAGAACCAATATCTAAAAGGGCATTAAGATATCTTTAATACTTCTTGAGTTACAGGCCTGCAAACTTTGGAGAAAAAACTTAAAGTGCTGTTTCCCCATTTTTGAATGGTCACCATTGGCACATAATGGAAAAAAAGATTGCTAAAGTCAACATATTTTACTAACAGACCTATCAATCTCTGCGTAAAATTAACATTGTGATGCTGGTATCTTTCTGAAGTCATTTTACCCCCCTGTAATTTGGCTTTGAATCTCAGGTGAAAATTGCCATTTTACAAAATTAGTAGATTACTCAGTAAATATTCATCCATAACATTTAATATTTTGGCTTTCATTATTGTACGTGTCTGTCTTTCTTCAGAAAAATATTAGCAAAATCAAAAATTGGAGCCGGGGACCTCTGGTTGAGTTGACACAGAATGACGCAAATCCAGCGTCTATAGAGTGACGGTAAATCTGACCCCATTATGACTGCCGTTATCGTGGAGTTCATTTGATATTTGAGCAAATGCAAAAATATATATATTTGTAGAAGGGCTGCAACTAACGATTATTTTGATTAAAATAATCTTTCCTATTTTTACCCAAAATAGGGTGAGCTTTACTGAGTACACATGTAATGACTGTTTAATTCATACTGGAAGCTAGAGGGCGCCCTTGCGCAGAAACTTCACATATGCATAGCAGAAGTAATACTACTGAAGATGCTTCAGGAAGGTATCTAGTTATAGCTGAATAAAACGCACAACAGAGATAGAGAAATTTTAACTGACAATAAATATGATTGCACAAAATATAAGGTTTATCTGTTCTTCGAGCAATCTTGGGTCATTTTTTATAAGGAAAGTATATTTCTAATGCAACGCTAATCGACATAGCCTTTATCACTGTATCTAATAAGTAGTCAATATGGAGTACACTATGACAAATATGATTTATGACCCTTGATTTATGGCTTTTCCCCTCCCCCACGCGGCCCACCCACATTGTGTTGACCCCTGTGACCCGTTAATGAGTTTCAGATGCGGAAATCGGGCAAGCGTGAAACTCCGATGTCATCTGGGGATGAGATATGTTTTTTGTACGTGTCCGTCCGGTGACAGGAGATAAAATGAAGTCCTGAGGAATGTTTTTGAAGATTTTATGCTCATCTGGGCGGTTTGCCCATATGTAGACCACGTGCGCATGGGAAACATCAGGTTGAAGGTGACTCTCTCTCTCTCCCTCTCTGTATGGGAGCTGTGAGAAAAAGATATTGGATTTAATGAGGACAATAACAGAATAAATAAACAATTTTAACAGAATGCTGGGGAGCCATTTTGTGACGGGGCTCTGAACTGGCGGCCATCTTGTGAAAAGGCAGAGCTGACTGCCTCCCACTGAGGACAAGGGACTCCACAAAACCCTCAAAAGACAAATGCTCCAACCCAAACATCCTCCCCATGCCAATGGGCTTGTCCAGGGCATAATTAAACAAGTCCTTCAGAGCCGAGTCATTGTAGCCCAGCCGCAGGATTGCGCGCTGTCAGAAGCGCCGTTATGCGCTCGCTTCGGATGACAGTCAGCGTGAGAAGCGAGCAGAGAAAAGGTAGTCCTTTCAGAAAACGTGCAAATAAAGATATATTTAAATGTTTAAATACTATTTGGAGCATTGGGATCACTAGAAGAGGGATTAATGAACTCATTTTTGTGAAAACCTCAAATTCAACCAAAATCAATATCTTTCACTTATTTTGCCTGTAACTCGAAATTAGTCTGTGCGCATTCTGACTCATTTTGCCAGCACAGGTCACATTTATTTGTACGCAAAACTCGGCCAGATGATGCAAAAGGTTAGGCGGTGATTGTACGTCTCATTTCTTTGTCCTGTGTACTATAACTTTTGAACAGGAACTAATACTCCTTTGACTTGTTTGATTTAGATGGAGGGGTTAGCTGTGTTTCTGCTTTCTCTCTATTCTGTTTGTTTTTTTATATACTACTACTATTAAATTATTCATCAGTTTGGAAATTTTTTTTACTGAAGAGCACTTTGGGACTGAGTATGTATTTATGATGCACATGTAAATGACTGTAAATGAACCTAAAAAGCTGTTACATGCTTTTCTCATAAGGTCCCGCCTGTTAGCAATGCTAATATTATTTAGCGAAGTTATTAATGAGATCATTTAAAAAGTAATATAGTGACTTCATTAAATGACCCACTATGAAAATACAGTTTTATCAATGAACTTTTAGGGAGGAACTTGTCAACAAAGCATGTGGGTTTGGATTTTGTTTTCCCTTCATAAAAAAAAAAAAAAAACCTTCATTTAAAAACTGCATGTTGTGTTTACTTGTGTTATATTTGATTAATATTTAAATTTGTTTGATGATCTGAGACATTAAAGTGTGACAAACATGCAAAAAAATTAAAAATCAGGAAGGGGGCAAACAATTTTTCACACCACTGTGTGTGTGTGTGTGTGTATATATATATATATATATATATATATATATATATATATATACACATATATATATATATATATATATATATTTTTTTTTTTTTTTTTTTTTTTTAAAGTAAAAATCTGGAACAAAAAATTGGATATAAAATAATAAGTTATAACAAAAAGATAACAATAAAAGTTTGTTTTGCTATATTGAACAGAGTAGCCTATTGAACAAACTCAAAATGCTAAAACTAAAAACATTCTTGAGCAAACATAGTTCACAAAGTACTTTAGAAAGAAGTATTATTTTTCATATTTATATTAACTGTATTGTATCAATATTTTATTTCTAAAATAGATATCACTATTCTCCTACCATGATTCAGAAAAATTAAATTTACTGGAGTTTCTAGAAAAAAAATGGTTGTTGATAAAGTCAAACAAATGATTCATAACTCATAACTTCATGACTTGCTCATAAAGACTTAACTTGTTTCTTTCCTGAATGAATCAATGTTTTTTGAACGAATCTCAATTTAAGTCACTTGTCTCCACCTGCTGGCATTACGTTTTAATTGATACAATCTTTATTTGAAGCATCGTCACTTTCAAAAAGGTGATTTATTATATTTTGATTGCTAGACAGCAGTGTTTATATCCGAACGATAAACTTTTTTATTCCAGTACTTCTGTGATTATTTGAATGTTTGTAACACAGAAATAACGATACAAAAGACTTTGTAAAGATGTTTCATATAAGTAAACTGCTCTCGCTGGATCAGCGTTACATTGTGATTAGGGCTTTAATAGACATATGAATCCTGTCATTTATGAACAAGATTGCGTGGGTGATTGAATCTGTTCGCGATCTGACTATTTATTTAAATATCCAACAGTATATGACAATAAACATACGACGAGATATGGTTTAACTGTGTTTTTCAAGCCATCTCTGGTATTTTCATAATAATAAAGTATATTTATAATCGAATGATAATCAACATTGCCTTTACCGTATAGAATATATTATCTGCCAACAAAACAAAATTATCTGTGACAAAAACCGCACATCAGCTCACAAAATGAAATTATTTCAAACACTCGACTGATGTTGTGGAGTAAAATCATGTCCTCTTGTGGGACAACGCTTCTCTTTTAAGTTGTTTGGGGCGTGCCGCGTGGTTAGTTACAGCGCTTGCAGAGATCGAGCAGCTTTTACTACTGCGATTATATAGCCTACATTTAATTTATAAAAAAATCTAACTGCCTAATATTTTGAGCGCAAACTGTAATAAAAATACATTAATCTTCAGCATGACGCGGGCCACAAAATTAATGCAGACGGGCCGGATGCTGTTGATTACCCCTGTTCTAAGGTATTATAGCAAAACTGAGCACCTGTGACAGTGGAATTTGTAGGTGTAAAGAATAGTCACACGTGCGTATTACAGGTAGTAAATTTAAAGTCAGAGAAAATTTTTATTTTTTTAATTTTTATTTATTTATTTATATATTTTTAGGAGTTCCAAATGTTTTTTTACTCTTTCTCTCTAACAAACACAACACAACAGTTACATCATTTCAAATTCTGAGGTGCACAAATCATATTCTACAAATCACAAATTAAAAAACTTATGTGAATGTGGGGCAAAACACATTCACACACCCGAATCAAAAATGTGAAGTCATGAACAAATTTTGCACATTTGCATATATACAGTAATAGTCAGAATTATTGGCACCCTTGGTAAATATGAACAAAGAAGCCTGTGAAAATAAATCTGCATTGTCAATCCTTTTTGATAAAAGATCAAAAAGTGGGTGGGGGGGTAGCTCATTAGGAATATATATTTTTTTTCTCTAATACACATTGGCCACAGTTAATGGCACCCTTTTATTAAGTACTTTTTGCAATCTCCTTTTGCCACAATAACAGCTCTGAGTCTCCTATAATGCCTGATGAGTTTGGAGCTCACCAGACAAGAGATCTTTGGAGAGTCTTTGGCCACTCAAACTATCCTCCTCACCATGCATATAGACAATATAGACACACATCCTCTTCCAGGCAGATTTGTGACATTTTAAACAGTACAGATTTATTTTTACAGACTTCTTTGTTCATATTAACTAAGGGTGCCAATAATTCTGACCACGACTGTAAAGTAGAACTTTTATGTGAGATCTCACATGACATATCAAAATGTTAGATCCCACTTGCACGCTTGATTAGAATTTGAAATTCGATCAAACTGAATAGAATAGGTAAGTGATAGCATTAATTGGTCAGGTGTTGATGAAAAAGATGTGTCTTTAGATTATTTTGAAAATGGCTAAAGACTCAAAGCTAAAGCTGCTTGAATTGAGAGATGTTGGTCATTCCAACATGAACTTATCTACAAATACCAGAGTTAAATTCTAGAAGAATGAAATATAGCCCTGCATAAATCTGGTATAACTGAGCCTATGAATTTCGTAAATTGTGATTTGTTGAATAGGATTTATGCACCTGCAGTGAAGATTTTGAGAAGGTTTTGTTGGTTTGTGAGAGAGAAAGAAACAAAATACAAAAAGTTTGCAACTCCAAAAACATTTTCTTGATGACTTTACTGAAATATTCTCTACAAATACAAATTCCATGGTCATAGGTGCTCAGTTTTGCTACAATAATTCTAGACACAATAGATGTACTGTATGCAAATATAAAAAAGGGACATAAACAACTGAATATTCAGGGATGCAAACTTATCACCTTTAAGTGAAAATTGTCATTTTGAATCTAAAATAGATCATTTGCATGATTTGTGTAGATCCAGAGTTTTTGAAAGTGTAAGTAGTAAGTAGTAAAAGTAGTATTGAATCATTTTAGGTGCCTGCTGAAATCGACTGCTTTCAAATGCTCCTGTGTGTATATTTGTGGTTTGGAATTAGTTAAATGTGCTTGGAGAAAAAAATATGATCAGAATATTGACTGGCTATCGACTGTAATGCACGCTCTGTATAATCCATTCTCAATTGGAATAGTGACAACCGCATTTACCCAATTACAGGAGTCAATCTGCTAAAACGTTCTGCGAGTCACTTCTTAAATTGCTATCATTGAGATTGGTTTTGTTGTGTAAATGCAGACTAATAGACTAGCAACAACAAAATTTAGCAGCTTCAACATTAAGATAAAAACTTAAAGCACTTTTTTTCACTTTGTTTTTTTGTTTAAAAAGACCTATATGATGTGACAGAAATCGTCCACTAAATAGCAGATGGCATATTTTACATGTTATTTCCATTAATAAAGATTAGAAATGTACATTTTACATAAAATGTTGCCATTTTATATGAAAATATACAAAAGATAAAAATATTTTTGATGCAAATAATTAAAAAAATACCCTCCAAACGCTGCACAACTTTAAAGAAAATGTAATTATGGAGTATTATTACATGTATAAAAAAGCAATTGAAAATTAACTTTATTGTCTATGACTGATATTACAATTGTGGGTTACGTCTTCATCTCCTTTTTCAAACCTGACCTGATAAATTCACATCCCTGATCATTACAAAGAACTTAAGTTTTAATTGCAAAGGAAAACCTACTGATCTGCTATGTACCTCTGTCTTCTATTTTAAAGGGTAAGAATTCTTAATAAATCATCTTCTCACCCATGTGTCTTTATTTTGTGGAACACAAAAGGAGAGAGTGGCATAGTCTCAGTCACCATTAATTTATTTTATTTTATAGAAAAGATGCAATAATAGTGAACAGTGACTGAGGCTGAATGTTCTGCTTTACATCTCCTTTTGTGCCCCACTGAAAATAAAAGTCAAGCACATTTGGTACAAAATAACAATATTTTTATTCTTAAGTGAATATAGCTTTTAATTTGTAACTTGACTTTATATTAGCCTATAATTTATTTAATACCTCTTTGTGTGTATTTGATTGTAAATACATGTTCTGTGTTATATGTTATATAGAAGGTTTGTGCTCTAATCATGTATTTGTAACTGTTTATAAACTGTATTGTGTAAATAATAAAGAAATTATGACTGAATGTGATGTTTAATATATTATTAATAAATTATTACATATACAGGCTAATTTATCTATGAAGTATGTGAGATTTTTAAAAGAAGCAGAAAAGGTTTATTGTACAGTATAACGTCGGTTTGCCCAATTGAAATAAACATTGTTTCAACGTTAGGTAAGCAAACCAATTAGATTGATTTTCTGTTGAATATGTGTTGATTCTATGACGCCGTTTCAACCAACCGAAAATCAACGTTGATTCAACGTTAGGTAAGTAAACAAATTGCGTTGATTTTCCATTAGATTTGAATGGAGCACCTGACGTTGGTTCAACATTACCCTGATGAGCAAAACGATGCCGGATCGACGTCGGAGATCAACGTCGTTTCGACATCACGAGAAACATCGATTCTACGTTGATTCTATGTCAGTTTGCTTTCTGGGAATATTTCTACAATGTACTACAATACTGAGGTGCAAATATCTGCCACCTAACTACTATTTACACTTAACATCTATTAAATTATATTTGCTATGATATAGCCTTTTAAATTTATTAATAAAAAACTGATATGGGATATATATCCAAAGAAATTGAGGGAAAGAAATTGAAATTGAAGACATTGACAAAGACATTGAAACGAAAAATATCTAAACTGGATCACAGAATTTATTTAACAATGTTTACCAGAGTAGACCACAAAGTTAACAATAACAGGCCACTTTTTTTTAAATTTAGTACAATTGACAATTAATTAGTGTTGCGTGCAAAAAAGTAAAAGTTAGCCAAGATATAATCAGTCTTACGTCATAGTCTTAAATTAGACCAAACTAAAGCTTTTGAATGACTTAAAAAGTAAATACCCATCTAAAGAAGCCATTTTACAACTAACAGTAGTTTCCCGTGAAATACTGTACATGAACTAACTTGTTGCTGCTGTACATTCAGGAACTGTGTTCAGAAATAAACAATAAGCAAATACTGACACACAAAAACAAGTATTTTGATATGTTTTGGTATACGCAGCATCCAGCAATGCAAACGGAGATTCGTGTAATCTGTGTAAATGTCAAACATCATCATATCTGTCTAAAGACTGAAGTCTGTCAGGTAAAACATGAGCTTACTGATGTGATTCAATCAATATGCTCCGTTATTCCTGATCGCAGGCATCTGTAAATATTTAGCTTATATGTAGACTTAAAATTTAACTTAGTTCAATAGTGAAATGATCCAATATTTAGTAGTGTGTAGTAGGGGTTGCACAGACTAATCGACTAGTCGACTAGTCGACTTTAATGCTCTGCCATGACGCTTTAAGATTGACGTCGACTAGTCACTGGTCCTATAAAGGGCGCAAGAGTATAAGAAATCTCTGAAGGACTTCCACATTTACGCTCCGTTTCCAAACAGTTACAATGACAAATAAATGCATACTCTGAAAGCGCTCCACAAGACATGTGTGATTATATTACTGGATGCTCGAAATTGAACGGGAGAATGCACGCTTTAAACAGCTTATAGTACAGGTCAGTTAATCGCCGTTCTAATATAATGTGCTGCTGCTCAGTAACGCACACACAGGCTTCAGACAGTAGTGCGTACATCACGCGCAGATCGCGCGTGCACAGAATCATTCAGCACGGAAAGGTATTGTCAACACTATTCTGTGATTTCTCAATAAAATAGCTTAGAAACTGAAAAGTTCAAGCATATATTTCTTAATAACTAAATCCCACAGCTTCACTACTAGTAGAGAGTCGCTGCCAGTTAGAATAAATTCACACGCAATCGCTCTAATGCACTCATATGAATGTAATCTTTACTGTGCTACTTTATCTGTATCTGATTTAGAACGAGCAGAAATCTGTGAGAAATATAACGACCCAAAGACAAAAGAACTGATAAAAATGAGCTGTTACAGGAGCAATAGCCATGTGGGCAGCACTGTCATATGCCATAGCTGTGCACAAGGTGTTCATCACAGCTCCAGATTTATTTGTTCATTAATGACGTCATCAGCGACTAGTCGACTTCGACTCGACTTTCATCACATAAAAGTCGACTTTAAAAAATCAGAAGTCGTTCAACCCCTAGTGTGTAGTAGTTGTAACTGATTTGTCTGTGTAAAGTGATTTGTCTTATGTAAGTGATTTTTTTACATAACTACGTTTGGTTTTAACTCACAAACAGTTTGTGCAAATGAGCACTTGTGTGTCGATCACTGAAATCCTTCTGTTGTTTCTCTCACTAGTTTCTGACTAGCACTGTGTCAGTGATTTAAACATGTTTCTGCTGACGATGGTGTTTCCAGTGGCACTTTTCCCAGATCCAGTTTTTCCCAACAGAACCAGCCTGATCTGGTCTTTCCTCTCTGAAACTACAACAGAAATATCAAATCATTTTTCAGTGTAACATACGAGTGACTTAGACTTGAACTGTCAATCTATCATGATTTTATTATTAATGTAATTTACAGTGGGTACGGAAAGTATTCAGACCCCCCCTTCTCTTTTTTCAGTTTTGTTATGTTGCAGCCTGATACTACAATTGTTTAAATTCATTTTTTTTCTCATTAATCTACACTCTGTACCTCATAATGATGAAGTGAAAACAGAATTTTAGAAATGTCTGTAAATTTATTAAAAATAAAAAACTGAAATATCACATTTACATAAGTATTCAGACCCTTTGCAACAACACTTGAAATTTCGCTCAGGTGCCTCCCATGTCTCTTGATCATTGCAGAGATGTTTCTACACCTTGATTGGAGTCCGCCTGTGGTAAATCAAATTGATTGGACATGATTTGGAAAGGCACACACCTCTCTGTAAAAGGCCTCACAGCTGATAATGCATATCAGAGCGAAAACCAAGCCACGAGGTCAAAGGAACTGCCTGCAGAGCTCAGACACAGGATTATATTGAGGCACAGATCTGAGGAAGGCTACAAAAAAAATTCTGCTGCGCTGAAGGTTCCCAAGAGCACAGTGGCTTCCATAATTCTCAAATGGAAGAAGTTTGGCACAACCAGGACTCTTCCAAGAGCTGGTCCCCAGCCAAACTGAGCAATTGATGGAGAAGGGGCTTGTCTAGACTGGTGACCAAGAACCTGGTGGTCACTCTAGTTGAGGTCCATGATCATATATGCAGATGGGAGAAACCTACAGAAGGACAAACATCACTGCAACACTCCACCGATCTGGGCTTTATGGGAGTGTGGCCAAACTCAATCCTCTCCTCAGTGAACACACATGAAAACACACTTGGAATTTGCAATAAAGCACCTAAAGGACCCTCAGACTCTGAGAAACAAGATTACCTGGTCTGATGAACCTCAATTCTAAGCATCATGTTTGAAGGAAACCGGCTCTTCTCATCACCTGCAGAGTACCATCCCAAAAGTAAAGTGTGGTGGTAGCAGCCTCATGCTGTTGGGCTGTTTTTCAGCGGCAGGGACTGAGGAACTTATCAGAGTAGAAGAAAAGCTCAATGCACCAAAATATTGAGATAGCCTTAATGAAAACCCAGTCCAGGGCATTCAAAACCTCAGACTGGGCCGAAGGTTCACCTTCTAACATGACAATGACCCTAAGCACACAGCCAAGGCAACACAGGAGTGGCTTAGGGACAACTCTGTGAATGTCCTAGAGTGACCCAGCCAGAGCCCTGACTTGAACCCTATCGAACATCTCTGGAGAGACCTGAAAAAGGCTGTCAACAGACGGTTCCCATCCAACCTGACCGAGCTTGAGAGGATTTGCAAAGAAGAATGGCAGAAATTCCCCCAATCCAGTTGTGCAAAGCTTGTTGCGTCATACCCAAAAAGACTCGAGGCTGTAATTGCTGCCAAAGGTGCTTCAACTAAGTACTGAGTAAAGGGTCTGAATACTTATGTAAATGTGATATTTCAGTTTTTTTCTTTTTAATAAATTTACAAACATTTCTAAAATTCTGTTTTCACTTTGTCATTATAAAGGACAGAGTGTAGAGTAATGAGAAAAAAAAAAATAATTTAAACAATTGTAGTATCAGGCTGCAACATAACAAAATTGAAAAAAGTGAAGGGGGTCTGAATACTTTCCGTACCCACTGTATAATGGCAAAAATATACAAGACAACTTACAATCAACACGAGGAGTGTCTTTGCTGCCATTCCTCTTCATTTGTTCCATCATAAATTTCCCACCGCTTTCCATCATCATTCCTTCAATCTTCTGCAGTAGTTCTTGTATCTGATCTTCTGATTTTCTCTTGTTATTAAAACAGTGAAACTTTCCTCCACATTCAGTCACCAGTCGCTGGAGATCTGCATGATCTTTGTGTTTCAGATATTCATGTATGGTCTGATCCAGCTCTTCCAGTTCATCTGTGTGTGTGAACAGAATCATGATGTATTTCTGAACCTTAGGACCAAATAAACACTTGATATAATCCAGGATCTCTTCCTCGTTTTGCACAGGTTTCTCTAGAGGAACGGTGAGCAGAACTGAACTGAGACCTGCTGAACATCGAGAGACCAGCTGCTCTTTCATCATCTCCAACTTCTCTTTATTCAGACCTTCATCCAGTAGATCTGGACAATCAATCACAGCTACATGCTTCCCACCAGTCTGAGTTTGACCCTCACGAACTTCAGACTCATCTTCAGCTTCATGTTTATTTTTCTGTTTTTGGACTGTAAACTTTCTTTCTCCCAGTAAAGTGTTTCCAGATGAGCTTTTCCCAGAAGCCTTTCTGCCCATCAGAAGAATCTGGATCACTGGATCATCTGGACTGTAGCTGATCTCTGACATAAATTAAATAAATTAAATAAAAATATGATCTAAGACATCAGGTGAAGATGTTACTCTTCTTATTGTAGGTCAAGAGTATGAAAAGATCACATATAGATTTTCTAGGTTTCACAGATAAAGTGAAAATATTTCTTTGCTAAGCTGTAAATGACAGCAAGACTATTTGAACTTGTCTCTGAGATAAAAGTGTGAATCTTTAGGCAGTGAATTGATTTGATTTGTGGTTCGTGGGTTTTCAATTTGATTTAGGAATGATTTTTGTTAATTCAAAATGATTCAAAGCGATTCACAATGAGATTCAATTTGATTCTGTATTTTTTAAGTGCACAGGATTATTATTTAAAAGATTATATGATGGGATTATGAAACAAGGTTGTATACATGAATTAATGAATATATTTTTTATTCATTTGTTCATCTTGATTCATGTTAATTTACAAATATAGGCCTACCTTTGTCCATTGCTAGATCATGTTAGTTTGCAATAACCAGGATTTAATAAAAATGTTTTAAATGTGTTAACTATTGTGAAATGTTAGTATGCAACTTTATTGCAGTGTTCCACAAACATTAAATACACAGCAATCATAATATGCTTCAGTGGATAGATACAATAAAATATCATGCATTTTCCAAACTAATCCTAAACTAACTTTTCTTCACTGACCAGTTAAAAACAGCCCTTTTTGTTCTCTTTATTCTCTCATTGAATTATACTTAATAACTATTTTATTTACCAAACATTTAAAACACACCTCTGAATAATGTGACGGCTGTTATCTTGATTTCATATCAAACAAAATGCTACATTTTAAAAATGTTTTCTTTCTGATAATTACACTTCTAAAAGTTTGGAGATGACATTCAGCATGGTTGTATATTTATATTATATTATACAGGTGCATCTCAATAAATTAGAATGTCGTGGAAACGTTCATTTATTTCAGTAATTCAACTCAAATTGTGAAACTCGTGTATTAAATAAATTCAATGCACACAGACTGAAGTAGTTTAAGTCTTTGGTTCTTTTAATTGCGATGACTTTGGCTCACATTTAACAAAAACCCACCAATTCACTTTCTCAACAAATTAGAATATGGTGACATGCCAATCGGCTAATCAACTCAAAACACCTGCAAAGGTTTCCTGAGCCTTCAAAATGGTCTCTCAGTTTGGTTCACTAGGCTACACAATCATGGGGAAGACTGCTGATCTGACAGTTGTCCAGAAGACAATCCTTGACACCCTTCACAAGGAGGGTAAGCCACAAACATTCATTGCCAAAGAAGCTGGCTGTTCACAGAGTGCTGTATCCAAGCATGTTAACAGAAAGTTGAGTGGAAGGAAAAAGTGTGGAAGAAAAAGATGCACAACCAACCGAGAGAACCGCAGCCTTATGAGGATTGTCAAGCAAAATCGATTCAAGAATTTGGGTGAACTTCACAAGGAATGGACTGAGGCTGGGGTCAAGGCATCAAGAGCCACTACACACAGACGTGTCAAGGAATTTGGCTACAGTTGTCGTATTCCTCTTGTTAAGCCACTCCTGAACCACAGACAACGTCAGAGGCGTCTTACCTGGGCTAAGGAGAAGAAGAACTGGACTGTTGCTCAGTGGTCCAAAGTCCTCTTTTCAGATGAGAGCAAGTTTTGTATTTCATTTGGAAACCAAGGTCCTAGAGTCTGGAGGAAGGGTGGAGAAGCTCATAGCCCAAGTTGCTTTAAGTCCAGTGTTAAGTTTCCACAGTCTGTGATGATTTGGGGTGCAATGTCATCTGCTGGTGTTGGTCCATTGTGTTTTTTGAAAACCAAAGTCACTGCACCCGTTTACCAAGAAATTTTGGAGCACTTCATGCTTCCTTCTGCTGACCAGCTTTTTGAAGATGCTGATTTCATTTTCCAGCAGGATTTGGCACCTGCCCACACTGCCAAAAGCACCAAAAGTTGGTTAAATGACCATGGTGTTGGTGTGCTTGACTGGCCAGCAAACTCACCAGACCTGAACCCCATAGAGAATCTATGGGGTATTGTCAAGAGGAAAATGAGAAACAAGAGACCAAAAAATGCAGATGAGCTGAAGGCCACTGTCAAAGAAACCTGGGCTTCCATACCACCTCAGCAGTGCCACAAACTGATCACCTCCATGCCACGCCGAACTGAGGCAGTAATTAAAGCAAAAGGAGCCCCTACCAAGTATTGAGTACATATACAGTAAATGAACATACTTTCCAGAAGGCCAACAATTCACTAAAAATGTTTTTTTTTTTTTTTTTTAAATTGGTCTTATGAAGTATTCTAATTTGTTGAGATAGTGAATTGGTGGGTTTTTGTTAAATGTGAGCCAAAATCATCACAATTAAAAGAACCAAAGACTTAAACTACTTCAGTCTGTGTGCACTGAATTTATTTAATACACGAGTTTCACAATTTGAGTTGAATTACTAAAATAAAAGAACTTTTCCACGACATTCTAATTTATTGAGATGCACCTGTATATGAAAATATTTCATATACAATTTCATTATGAAACCTTCGATAACTCATTCACCTTTCAGTCTCCATTTTCAAAATATTCAACATCCAAAATATTCTTAACTTGCAAAGGAAAAGCCTGAGCATTCAAAAATTATCTTAAAGGGATAGTTCACCCAAAAAAGAAAATTCTGTCATTAATAACTCACCCTCATGTCGTTCCAAACCTGTAAGACCTTCGTTCATCTTCGTAACATCAATTAACATATTTTTGATGAAATCCGAGAGATTTCTAAGCCTTTATAGCCAGCAAGGGAAATACTACTGAACTTTGGCTTTGTGAATTCGTATTCGTTCGTATTCGATTTGTTTCTCTATATTTCTAGTCATGTTCAGTGTGAAAGAGATTTAAAACTAAGAATACATAAAAGTTTGAAGGCTGGACGACTCCGATAACAGAAACTTTTCCATAAATATCTAGCCTAAACAAAGCAAACTAAATCATTTCAAACAATCATAGAATAAAAGCAATTTGGCAACTACAACATAAGTAGTCTATGAGACAGAGTGAAGATATTTCATACCTGTAGCTGCAGAAAATCCCTCCGCCATTTTTAGTGAAAGTGAATCCAGACAGATCACAAGAATAACGCTTCTTAGAAAACACATAAAGAACAAAACATTAACAAATTCACACTCTTTAAATGAAGCATGATTTGGTCAAAAGACAAAAGTAGCATTTAGACGCAGCCTACTTTCAGTTTGTGGCTCCTCCTGCAGTTTGTTACCTGTTCTTCTGGTTAGCTGTTAGAGGAGGACCAACCGCACTGAACAAACATGTTCAGACACAGAGCTGAGAATGAAACGCACACAAGAAACATACATCTACTGCACACACACATACACCAGAGACTTTTTTAAAAATCCTTTCGGATTTATACCATTGATTCATTGTATTAGGATATTTATGTAATTGTAAAGCAGGCTGTCATTTACATTTACTAAACATTTCTGCATTCAAAATATTATTTTTAAAACATTAATTCTCATTTCATTTGTAAATGATGCTACCTCTGAGCTGGGCGGTTTCTTCAGTAGGGTGATGAAACGACATACCACCAAAGTGCAAAAGGGAGGAATTTTTATTTTCTATCACATTCAACCACAGCTGTCACTGTTCTAGACTGTGTAGCATTTGGACCAATCAGACACACATTTGTTCATCAGATTTAAAAAATCAAATTAGTTATTAGATTAAAATATAACCACAGACCCCTCACCCAACACACATTCTGGGTGCCTGTATGTCTGTGAACGAAGTCCAGGCCCCTGGCTACCATGGCAACCAGGAGACTTTTGCACAGGCCAGATGAGCTTTACGACCTAATGGCATGTATAGAGCTCTCTCTCTCACTACACTTTCCATAGGAAAGACATGTAATGCACATAAAAATGGACTCTTCTCTAATTAATTCATTGAAAAACCCTTCTTTGAATGAACACACATATCCTCAGGTCATTGTGTATATTGTTATTGTTCATGTATATTGTCTTTTTGTACTGCATCCTGTTTTATGCATGCTTATGATAGATCACTAGTTAATATTACCTCACTTATATCATGTTTGATCTCTATCAATTCGTCTTCTGATGATCTAAATGACAGTGTATATTACATGCTGATACCTATGCAACATATTAGTGTTCTAAGAATCTTTAATAGTTTGTACATCAACTATTAAATCCAACCCCATGCAAATTACCATGCTCAGAGACAAAGAGTCGTAAAACCTTCCCTCCAAAGAGACTGGAGTCCATTGGCTCTATAACAGATAAAGCTCTCACACAGGTCAGAACTCCGCTCTTCTAAAAAATCTCTCTTCTGCAAAAAAAAACTCTTCTGCTATCTTCTGATTGCTCCGTGAGGGACTCACGGAGAGCCTAACCGGTGCGGGCGCGCCCGGTCGGCCCAACATAGAGCCATGGGTGATCTCCCCAGCCTGGGAGATGACTCTTGACCACAAAGACCCAGTCTGCGGTTCTGTTAGATCCTAAGAGGATGAGGAAGATGTGAGCTAGAACTCTTCTGGACCCTTAAGTTATTGTGGCAGGCTTTACGGCCTTGTCTTTCTATTCAATCAAAGCTCCTCGGACCTCAGCAGATCTCTTTCTTAACTCTTTTTCCACTCTCTACCTGGAAGAACATTTCTACCTCAGAACATCTTTGGAATTCATCACTCTTCAACCTGGAAGAACGTGATCGCGAGTCCAAAAACCCTGAAACCATCAAGACCTTTCATCCGAGACCGCATTCCGTCACGACAAAGGAAGTGCAAGTATAGTACATTTAACTAAACGAAACAGAGGTTTAGTATAAGTTATAGACCCCGTTATAAACGGCGCTGATGGTTTTACTCAGGTGGTTAAATGACTTTTTCCATAACTGCATTCTCTGTTTTCTCTAATGGCTTCATTCATCCACTTTAGCTCCACTTTGTATGTATGCGTGAGTGTATGTTATTCGTTGTTTGTTTAGATTAGTTATGTGTGTTAGCGTTTAGTTACTAAAACTCTTGTGCACAAATTACATGAGTTTCTGATTTTGCCTTGCATATTAATGTCCCTTTACGATTTTGACCCTTGCTACATGCTCTAATGCATTAATAGGAAGATATTTTCTGTGGCCACAGAAATATCCTTTCTTAGAGTTGATATGAATTTACACTGAATGTTCGCTGGACGAACAGATCAGCTGATGGCAATTTAACTCTGCGACAGTTGTTACTGTCAGCCGATATATATAATTGTAATTAATCATAATTAACTGTAATTATTTATATAAAATTCCCTTTTTGAGCTAATTTGCTACAACTGTTTGTTCTGCCTCTGGATGTACAGTCCAATCAGCGTGAAGTCACATTATGTGGAGTACCGCCCCTTTTTAGGTGATTTCACTCTGGCTGAGAATCGCCCAGAGTTCACGCAGAAGACACGATACACACATGCGTAGCCCAATTCACATGCGCAAAACAAGAATATATATTCGTAAAATATGTCACAAACGCAAAACACAATTCACAGATGTACGACCGTGTACAACATTTTTTACATCACTGTCTTTTGTAGGGAGGCTTTGATCTCCTCGTGAAGCCAAACACTCAGGAAGATCTGGGAGAAAGACCATTTGCTCATCGGTCCCTTCACCCATCCTTCCACCCTGGGCACATGGTCCAGGTCACTAAAAGTTGACAGAGAAATGCCAAGAACTCAAGTTACTATACTTACATAAAATATTTATTATATCTTCAGAATTCATGATCATAAACTTTTCATGTTTGGTATCAATTTTGCAGTGTGATTGGAAATAAGATCTCAGTCCCATATCAGTAGAACAGACCAAAAATAAAGATCTCAAATCTGAGGAAAATTCTGTTCTTCTGGTGTGGGTGGTGCCTCTGATAAGGTCTTTGCCAGATGTTGTTTTTATACCCCAGGTTAGATATGGCTTTCAGGTCACCTCAGGTCCCAGCAAAAGTCCTGTGAAGTTTTTATTATGCTAAATTTATGATTGTTTTGTTCTGATTTGATTATTTAAAGAGGATTGGTGAATCATTCAAGGAAGCATCTGTAAACAGAACTTCCCGCACAATTGCCGTGTGTTTCTCTATTTGCCAGGTATACTGACTCTTTGAAATTATTTTTAGTATTGTAGGTTTGTGTTTCATGCTGAACGTTGTGCAACCAAATTTTAATGCATTTCCTGTAATTGATGTATTCTCATTTTGGATTGATTGAATTTATTCTTTGTTGTTTTTATTATCGTTTGATTATGCCTGGCAAAAGTAAAAGTTAATTTTGATTTCATCTGGGTTTTCTAGAAATCATTTTTCAAGTAGATTAATGTATAGTGGTATTTCCGCAAATCTGCGTTCAGGACATCATACTGAAGCACCAATGGATGAATGTTACGACCCTTCTTGGATTGTTATGTGTATAGGGATTGAGAAGGGGAACATTAGACCAGATCGGATCACTGTCGGCATTACACACTGGGTGTGACTGAGTAATTAACACCGGAGACTAAATCAAGCGAACTTGTTTTATTGTTGAAGACTGTGACACTTATTTACAAGAATAAATATGTGAGAATAAAGAATGTAATTATTTACAAAAGAGAAAAGCAAAACTATTCAAAAGATAAACGAGACACACCGGCGATGTTTACAATATTGGAGAACTGGGGCCTGTACCATAACGGTGGCTGAATAAACTCAGAGTTACAGGATTAGTTTTGAGTTGACAAAACCAAACCAGTCCAATCCGGCTTTGTTGGAACCATGAAGCTGATCATCAACTTTCTCAGTCAACTCAGGCTTGATCCTGAGTTAATGAAGCGCATGCACATGAATGTGTGACATCAGTAATGAGCAGCCAATCACATGCCTTGAAACTGTGATTCACTTCTCGTGAGAGAGTCAGTGCGATTCACTACCAAAGATTAAAAGATTGAACAATATGAAGAATTTAAACACATTTACACAGCAAGATGAAACGATCTATCCATGAAAGAGGAAAACTTATCTTACCATATAAGTGCAAATAAAAATTGTAAAGTTTATCATATTTATAGATATAACACTTAAAAATCTAAACTCATATGTAGTCACGTTTACAGCTATTGATTCTAAAACTTATTTATATTGCATATTACGTGTATGTTTATATTAATTTAAAATAAAACCTTAATAATTAAACTAAGGTGGCTTGTGTAATGGATTAAGGGTATAATAATTATATAAATAATAAAAAATAATCTCTAAAAATCAGATGATTTTATCTTTAAAAATGTTTTACTATGCAGCGTCCTTTAATTTGGAGTAAGAGAAACTGGAGGAGTGGCTTTATTGCGTCAGAGATGTGTCACTTTGCTTGAAGCCGACTGGTCAAATTTCGGTTTGAGATCTCTAAACCAGAACATAACCTGCCCCGGAGCAGGTTAGCTGTGGAGCGTAAGTTACTATGGTGATGAACACTGTTAAAAGCCAAACCACTTTCATGGTACCTAAAACCCAGAGTTGGCGCAAACTAAACTGAAACTTACCTGGCTAGCCAGCTAAACTGGCTTCATGGTACAGGTCCCAGGTGAGGATGAAGGAAACCTGGATCGTGCCAAAGAAAAAAAAAACATAAAAAAACCCCAAAAGAAATCTTACAAACCTGATCTAATCGATCTAATCCTAAACTAAAGTAAAGAAAAATATGAAAAAGAAAACATCTTCAACGTCCAAGACGTCGTAACTCAACTACACTAGCTAACCAAACAAAAATACAGTAGGTGGCACAGATCCCTAGCCTAGTGTGTCTAGACAACAAAATCAACCTGAATGTGCACCATGTATGTCACATAACATAACTTACCTACGCCTTCACCTCCTTCCAGTTTTAACACATTTTTGAAAAGCTATCTAAAGCTTTCAAATGTAACGGATAAGGAGTTTCTGGACAGTCCAAATAGGTAGCTATTACATGGCAGTCAAAGCACATTACAAACTTCTTCTTCTTGTTTAAAGGCAGGGTAAGCAATTTTTCAAAAACGTTTTAGAAAACTGAGTCGGGGCCGAGTCCCAAAACAAACGTTTAGCCAATCAGCAGTAAGGAGTGTGTCTATGTAGAGGAGAGAGCGTTCAGTGAACAGCCGAGCCGAGCGAGAGAAAGATAGAGATGGCGGATAAAAAAAAACTAAAAAAAAAAAGAGGAAAACGACTGCAGAACCATAAGGCAAGAAGTAGGATCCGTGTAAATATCGGATTAACTTTCCAGCGCTGGAGAAAGCTCAAGGAGCGGAAGGCCTGCGATCGGACGCCGAGGTTGCGTTTCTTCTGGATAGGTGAGTAACACCGTGTCTACACCGGACGCGCCGTGCCGCAACAGCTAAAGTCTGCCTACACTGGACGCGTGTATTTCAGGCGAGAATGTAGTTGTTTAAAACTCAAATCTGAGTTTATTTATAAAAACAGCGCCTATTTGAAAATGTGCTTCGCCGATTTCGGAGACGTGAGCTCCACGCGATCACCGGGCGCTCAGTGCTCATGTATCCCGAAGAGAGGAGCATAACCTCGGCTAGTCCTTCTGACATTTGCCGCTGGCTCTGATGTCTCTAGTGGATAAACATGAGATATAATTCGTTTTGGGTAAATCTAACAGGTAATTTTTGGTCTTTATTCTATATGTTTAAATGAACACGAAAAGAGGCAGTGGTATTTGATATATTTCGTCTGTAAATACAGTGAGGAAGATTGCAGCAGCCAAGGCGAGCTGACTGATGTTATCAAGTATGCTGCTCTTTGCAGAATTACCGGACTTGCGTCGTTAATCCGCAGGGAGCTCACACTCCAGAGTCTAACTCGTGAAGTCCGAAATACCGAGGATGCAAGTCCGAAATTTGCATACTTGAAACACGTGCAGACCTAACGTTATGTCACCAGACTATTTGCCTATTCTTGGTACTTTAGACCGCGATGGAAACGCAGACAGCAACAGGTCTGGGGAAAAAAATTTCCTGGACCATGTCACATTGTTCCAGGTAATTTTGGTGAAAAAGCGGCTTATGTTTCACAGAGCTAATCATTGCCTGGGTTGCGTAGGCTACGTATAGGCTTTGTGGGGCAGATCTATCAAAATAGGGGCGAGACCCTTTTGGAGTAGGGGCGTGTTTGTTTTGGTGATTTCAGATATCAACATTGACCTCCAGAAATTGCTTACCCTGCCTTTAATGGCAACTAACTCTTTAGGAGCATTATTGCCACCTACTGTACTGGATATCAAATAAACTTATATAGGTGATGAGTCTGAAATTTGAGAAGGGGAAGGATTGGGGGAGGAGGGGAAGAAAAAAAAATTATTTATTGTGAATATTTCATACTCTCTCCAATCTATTGGGCACTCAGATCACTTGCTCATGCTAGCGCTGTGTGTTCAGCTCCTCATGCCCCAGATTAGGTAGAGTACTCCCATCCACACATATTATAATCTAGATCCTAAACCTGAGTCCTATATATATATATTTAATTAGTGCTTTTGTATACCTGTCTATCCATTAAACCTTTTCCTAAAATATCTTCATGTGTAATTCTTTCCTCCCCCAAGGTGTACATTACAAACTAAACCACAAAGAAAGAAACACAAAGGTAACAAATATCACAGCTCAAGTTCACAAAGGCCGGCTGCTCTAATACACTAGCGTTCTCCTTATATACACTGAACAAAATTATAAACGCAACACTTGTTTTTGCCCCCATTTTTCATGAGCTTAACTCAAAGATCTAAGTCTTTTTCTATGTACACAAAAGGCCTATTTCTCTCAAATATTGTTCACAAATCTGTCTAAATCTACAGGTGCATCTCAATGAATTAGAATGTCGTGGAAAAGTTCATTTATTTCACTAAACTCAACTCAAATTGTGAAACTTGTGTATTAAATAAATTCAGTGCACACAGACTGAAGTAGTTTAAGTCTTTGGTTCTTTTAATTGTGATGATTTTGGCTCACATTTAACAAAAACCCACCAATTCACTAGCTCAACAAATTAGAATACTTCATAAGACCAATAAAAAAAACATTTTTAGTGAATTGTTGGCCTTCTGGAAAGTATGTTCATTTACTGTATATGTACTCAATACTTGATAGGGGCTCCTTTTGCTTTAATTACTGCCTCAATTCGGCGTGGCATGGAGGTGATCAGTCTGTGGCACTGCTGAGGTGGTATGGAAGCCCAGGTTTCTTTGACAGTGGCCTTCAGCTCATCTGCATTGTTGGGTCTGGTGTCTCTCATCTTCCTCTTGACAATACCCCGTAGATTCTCTATGAGGTTCAGGTCTGGTGAGTTTGCTGGCCAGTCAAGCACACCAACACCATGGTCATTTAACCAACTTTTGGTGTTTTTGGCAGTGTGGGCAGGTGCCAAGTCCTGCTGGAAAATGAAATCAGCATCTCCATAAAGCTTGTCAGCAGAAGGAAGCATGGTAGATGGCTGCGTTGACTGTGGACTTCAGAAAACACAATGGACCAACATCAGCAGATGAAATGGCAGCCCAATTGGCAGCCCAACACTGACTGTTGAAACTTCACACTGGGCTTCAAGCAGCTTGGATTCTGTGCCTCTCCAGTCTTCCTCCAGACTCTGGGACCTTGATTTCCAAATGAAATGCAAAATTTACTTTTATCTGAAAAGAGGACTTTGGACCACTGAGGAACAGTCCAGTTTTTTTCTCCTTAGCCCATGTAAGATGCTTCTGACATTGTTTCTGTTTTAGAAGTGGCTTGGTAGCCCTTTTTCTGAAGACGTTTGAGCGTGGTGACTCTTGATCACTGACTCCAGCTTCAGTCCACTCCTTGTGAAGCTCTCCCAAGTGTTTGAATCAGCTTTGTTTGACAGTATTCTCAAGCTTGTGGTCATACCTGTTGCTCATGCACCTTTTCCTACCCCATTTCTTCCTTCCAGTCAACTTTTCACTTAATATGCTTTGATACAGCACTCTGTGAACAGCCAACCATTCAGTAATGACCTTCTGTGACTTACACTCTTTGTGAAGGGTGTCAATGATTGTCTTCTGGACAACTGTCAGATCAGCAGTCTTCCCCATGATTGTATAGGCTATTGTGTAACCATTTTGAAGGTTCAGGAAACCTTTGCAGGTGTTTTGAGTTGATTAGCTGATTGGCATGTCACCATATTCTAATTTGTTGAGATAGTGAATTGGTGGGTTTTGTTAAATGTGAGCCAAAATCATCACAATTAAAAGAACCAAAGACTTAAACTACTTCAGTTTGTGTGCATTGAATTTATTTAATACACAAGTTTCACAATTTGAGTTGAGTTAGTGAAATAAATGAACTTTTCCACGACATTCTAATTCATTGAGATGCAGCTGTATGTTAGTGAGCACTTCTCCTTTGCCGAGATAATCCATCCACCTCACAGGTGAGGCATATCAAGATGCTGATTAGACAGCATGATTATTGCACAGGTGTGCCTTAGGCTGGCCACAATAAAAGGCCACTCTAAAATATGCAGTTTTATCACACAGCACAATGCCACAGATGTCGCAAGTTTTGAGGGAGCATGCAATTGGCATGCTGACTGTAGGAATGTCCACCAGAGCTGTTGCCCGTGAATTGAATTTTCATTTCTCTACCATAAACCATCTCCAAAGGCATTTCAGAGAATTTGGCAGTACATCCAACCGGCCTCACAACCGCAGACCAAGTGTAACCACACCAGCCCAGGATCTCCACATCCAGCATCTTCACCTCCAAGATTGTCTGAGACCAGCCACCCGGACAGCTGCTGCAACAATCGGTTTGCATAACCAAAGAATTTCTGCACAAACTGTCAGAAACCGTCTCAGGGAAGCTCATCTGCATGCTCGTCATCCTCATCGGGGTCTCGACCTGACTGCAGTTCGTCATCGTAACCGACTTGAGTGGGCAAATGCTCACATTCGATGGCGTCTGGCACTTTGGAAAGGTGTTCTCTTCTCGGATGAATCCAGGTTTTCACTGTACAGGGCAGATGGCAGACAGCGTGTATGGCGTCGTGTGGGTGAGCGGTTTGCTGATTTCAACGTTGTGGATCGAGTGGCCCACGGTGGCGGTGGGGTTATGGTATGGGCAGGCGTATGTTATGGACAACGAACACAGGTGCATTTTATTGATGGCATTTTGAATGCACAGAGATACCGTGACGAGATCCTGAGGCCCACTGTTGTGCCATTCATCCACAACCATCACCTCATGTTGCAGCATGATAATGCATGGCCCCATGTTGCAAGGATCTGTACACAATTCCTGGAAGCTGAAAACATCCCAGTTCTTGCATGGCCAGCATACTCACCGGACATGTCACCCATTGAGCATGTTTGGGATGCTCTGGATCGGCGTATACGACAGCGTATTCTAGTTCCTGCCAATATCCAGCAACTTCGCACAGCCATTGAAGAGGAGTGGACCAACATTCCACCGGCCACAATCAACAACCTGATCAACTCTATCCGAAGGAGATGTGTTGAACTGCGTGAGGCAAATGGTGGTCACACCAGATACTGACTGGGTTTCGGACCCCCCCGGACCCCCCAATACAGTAAAACTGCACATTTTAGAGTGGCCTTTTATTGTGGCCAGCCTAAGGCACACCTGTGCAATAATCATGCTGTCTAATCAGCATCTTGATATGCCACACCTGTGAGGTGGATGGAGTATCTCGGCAAAGGAGACGTGCTCACTAACACAGATTTAGACAGATTTGTGAACAATATTTGAGAGAAATAGGCCTTTTGTGTACATAGAAAAAGTCTTAGACCTTTGAGTTCAGCTCATGAAAAATGGGATCAAAAACAAAAGTGTTGCGTTTATAATTTTGTTCAGTGTAGTATGCTCAACGTCAATCAGCGATCGTGACTGAAGAACAGCCCCCTCACGTCATCACAGCCAATCAGCTCGTCCCAAATGATTGACAGGTGAGACGAGCAATCCGCACGTCACCTGCGAAAATTAAAGTAAAAAGGAGGAAGTAAAACTCAGGGGAAAAAAACAGACACAAAAAATTACTCACACAACAACAACTCAATCTTCCTCACGTAGGGATGTAACATGAACCATGGGGAACAACATTTGGGGTTTCAGATTTCTGACTGTCACCGGCTTAACACGGTGTATCTCTTGTGGTTATAGGAAAAAATACAATTTTTGTTATGAGCATGCAGGGTGTAACTCACTAAAAGGTATTATAACCCACTCTGCATCCTCTGAGTAAGTTCAAAACTGACGAGTTTGTGTCTGTGGGTTCACTATCGGCCGAGTGCAATTCCTGTGCGATAACTGGTCCCTGTCACGAATCCGGTTCATGGACTTCCGTCCAATGGCCACCAGAGGTTTCTCTCTTCCATTATAGTGACTCTCTCGCTACACAGACTTTCACGTCACCCCGGACTACATTTCCCAGCAGCCATTTCACTAATCACACGCTCACCTGTGGTCAATAACACACACTAATTAATCAGTCTCACACCACCATTCAACGCCGAGTATTGTTTAGCATTTGTCGTTCACTTAGTGACAGCTACGCTACGAAGCCTGTTCTAGTTTCCAGTTTAAGTCTATTCAAGTCGTGCCTGTGATGTTCCTGTGTTGTGATCTGATCCTTGCCCATTTCTTGACCAAGTTTTTTCTAAATAAAGCTTGCATATGGATCTGCACTACCTGACCTATGCTTAAGGGCGGAATCTGCGGATGGTGTCTAATAGCAGTTGCCAAAGGTTCTATGGCAATGGCAAACAACAGGGGTGAAAGTGGACACCCCTGTCGTGTGCCCCTATGCAACTCAAATTGTGGCGATCTATCAAGATTAGTTAAAACAGATGCACATGGATGATGATACAACATACTGACCCAAGAGGACAACCCATCTCCTAAATTAAATTCTTTAATAGTAGTTAAGATATATTTCCATTCCACTTGATCAAAAGCTTTTTCTGCATCTAATGCAATAATTGCCAATTTAGAGTGAGATTTTTGTTTAGAATAGATTATGTTTAGAAAACGTCTGATATTGAAAAAGGAGAATCTATTAGGGACAAAGCCGACCTGGTCGGGGTGAATAATAGTTGAAATACATTTGTTTAATCTAGTTGCCAAGATTTTGGTGAACACTTTTAAATCAGTATTAAGAAGAGCAATTGGACGATATGAGGACACATTAGTCTCATCCTTGCCTTTCTTAAGAAGTAAAGAAATATTAGCGAAGTAGAAAGGAGGAGGAAATTTCTGCTTACAAAAAGAATGATTGAACATCCGCAACATAAGAGGTGCAATTTTACCAGCATATTGCTTATAAAATTCAATACAAAAGCCGTCAGGGCCAGGAGCCTTCCTGTTGGGGAAGGCATTAAACGCATCCAGTATCTCTTGAATAGTAATGTCGGCATTTAACATTTCCTGGTCACCCTCACTTAGTTTTGGAAGGGGAAGAGACTGAAGAAAGTCTACAATAGACTTTAGTAATCTTATTATATTCATATTTAAGTGACATAATATCATTTAAGACATGCGAGTCTGCGGTATCCCTATATAATTTTTCCAGTTGGGTAAGACGGGCATCTATCTCCACTAAGCGTTTTTGTCTGAGTTTCTTTGCTGTCGACTCATAAGATATTATATGTCCCCTCATTACTACTTTAAAAGTTTCCCATAACACAGAGTCAGAAACATCACCTTTATCATTGATATCAATAAATTCTGTCAAAGAATCTGAAATATGTTGGCAGAATTTCACATCTGAAAGGAGGTAAGTATTAAATCTCCAATTATAACTTGGCTTTGCCCAGCCAAAGTCAAAAGATACTGTAACAGCGGAATGATCAGAGATCAGTATGTTGTGGTATTTGGATGCAGAGACGTTAGATAATAATTTAGAGTCTACAAAGAAATAATCTATTCGTGAATATGATTTATGGACATGAGACAAGAAAGAATACTCCTTATCAACAGGGTGGTGTAGCCTCCAGATATCAACAATATTTAGTGACTTGGTAAGATGTTTAATGACTGATGTACAGTTAAGGGAAGGATCTGAACGAACAGGAAATTTATCCAACACAGGATCCAATATGCAATTAAAGTCGCCACCAACTATAAAGTGAGTATCGGTAACAGACGGTAGGAAATTGAAAACCTTACGAAAAAAAGTCGGATCGTCCTAATTAGGGGCATAGAGATTTAAAAAAGTAAAATGTTTGGAGGCAATTAAACCAGTGACAAGAACAAAACGACCCTTAGGGTCTGTTAATGTAGAAATATGTTTAAATAGAACTGAATTACGAAATAATATTGCAGCACCTCTGGCCCTACATGAAAAAGTGGACTGAAAAACCTGGGAAATCCAATTACATTTCAAACGATTCTGTTCACCATGTTTAATGTGCGTCTCCTGTAGGAAAATTATGTCAGCGGAAATGGAGCGCAAATATGAAAACACTTTAGCTCGCTTCACCTGACTATTCAAGCCGCACACATTCCAGCTTGCTAAGGTAATACCGCCACCTTGAGATGAAGTTATATTATGTGCCATTTTACAATATACACAAATTTAACTGCAGTAACGGAATCGCACAGATAAAAAGAAGGGTAAACAGAGATAAACGACGTTAAACACAGACTATGTCCCCCCACCCCATCCCAGCCGCCTCCCCAAACCAAGCGGTATAAAAAACCCATATATTCAGTGGAGCCAAAAAGTTACATAAAGAGCAGCAGTTTTTGCAAATACAAAACGAAACAAAAAAAGAGAGAAAATGCCTAAGGTTGAGCTGCACCTCAATTCCCTTTAAACATTTAAATTATAACGAAAAAGACAAGTCGGTCGTCAAATAAAAATACTATGAATGCTATGTGTCACACCTTATGCTCATAACTAGATAAAGATGGAAAATAACAAGCATGCAGATCAAACTGATCAGCATCAACTGTGGAAAAATACTCACACAGGTCCCGCAGGTGATAAAGAACAAAACACTTAAAAGTCGTTAAGTCTCGCCCAACCTTTTACCTTCTAACACACCATAGTTATGCAGACTACACAGAGTTGTCCTCAGCTGTGATAGAGTCAACAAAAACTTGGGCCTTCTCAGCGGAGTCAAAAACTTGTTTAGATGAGTTGTGTGTCACAAGAAGGCGGGCAGGGAAGAGCAACCCATGACGAACATTAGCTTCCTTGAGCCTTTTCCTCACGTCATTGAAAGCTTGACGCTGCTTCAGAACCTCAGAGGTGAAGTCGGGGAAGATGAGAATGCGCGCTCCGTTGTACATCAGGGGCGAAGACAGCCGTGCAAGATGTAGAATCTTCTCTTTATCAGGATAGTGATGCAGTCTGGCCACCATCGTCCGAGGGCGGCATCGTGTGTTATCAACCGGGCCTGTACGATGGGCTCGGTCAATCTTCAGAGGTTTTGAAAAGTTACTGGCGCCAAGGATTTGCACAAGGAAGTCAGCAACAAACTGAGTCGGGCGGCCCTCCTCCACTTTTTCGGGCAGGCCGATGATCTTAATATTTTGCCGCCGCGAGCGCCCTTCAAGATCATCCAATTTAGATGTTAGAGATTTGCATGTATCAAACCAGTCACGACAATGAACCTCAAGTTCAGAAATACGGCCCTCGTAATCTGCACTAGCCTTTTTGAGTTCCGTAGCTCGTGAAGTAACTTCCGACAGCGACGCCAATGTCTGAGACAGCGTAGATTCCAAGGAATCGAATTTTTCATTCATGGAGCCGTTCATTGATTTGATAGCCTCCATAATGTCAGCGAGATTAACAGGGTCTGTGGAGTTAGCAGCGGCCTGTGCGTCGTCTGACTGACAGGCTCCCTGTTCACCTGCATCCTCTGCTGGCTTGTCTCCTTTCTTTGATTTGGGCTTAGTCATGCCGTTTGCGATGATAATGAGCAACTTTAACAATAAATTATTGGTGGAAATAAGGTATTATCAAGGGAAATGAAGAGCACAAAAAAAAACGTCTACTCCATGTGTTACTCACTAGCGTCCCCGCAATGATCGGTTTTTAATTAAAAACACAAATTAAAAATGAAAGAATCGTCTACAATTGGAGTCAGATTAAATTATTCATGGAGTCAGAATTTTGATTGGAAACCAATCTTACAGGTGCATCTCAATAAATTAGAATGTCATGGAAAAGTTCATTTATTTCAGTAATTCAACTCAAATTGTGAAACTCATGTATTAAATAAACTCAATGCACACAGACTGAAGTAGTTTAAGTCTTTGGTTCTTTTAATTATGATGATTTTGGCTCACATTTAACAAAAACCCACCAATTTCCTATCTCAACAAATTAGAATATGGTGACATGCCAATCAGCTAATCAACTCAAAAGACCTGCAAAGGTTTCCTGAGCCTTCAAAATAGTCTCTCAGTTTGGTTCACTAGGCTACATAATCATGGGGAAGACTGTTGATCTGACAGTTGTCCAGAAGACAATCATTGACGGCTCTTCACAAGGAGAGTAAGCCACAAACATTCATTGCCAAAGAAGCTGGCTGTTCACAGAGTGCTGTATCCAAGCATGTTAACAGAAAGTTGAGTGGAAGGAAAAAGTGTGGAAGAAAAAGATGCACAACCAACCAAGAGATCCACAGCCTTATGAGGATTGTCAAGCATAATCGATTCAAGAATTTGGGTGAACTTCACAAGGAATGGACTGAGGCTGGGGTCAAGGCATCAAGAGCCACCACACACAGACGTGTCAAGGAATTTGGCTACAGTTGTCGTATTCCTCTTGTTAAGCCACTCCTGAACCACAGACAACGTCAGAGGCGTCTTACCTGGGCTAAGGAGAAGAAGAACTGGACTGTTGCCCAGTGGTCCAAAGTCCTCTTTTCAGATGAGAGCAAGTTTTGTATTTCATTTGGAAACCAAGGTCCTAGAGTCTGGAGGAAGGGTGGAGAAGCTCATAGCCCAAGTTGCTTGAAGTCCAGTGTTAAGTTTCCACAGTCTGTGATGATTTGGGGTGCAATGTCATCTGCTGGTGTTGGTCCATTGTGTTTTTTGAAAACCAAAGTCACTAGACCCGTTTACTAAGAAATTTTGGAGCACTTCATGCTTCCTTCTACTAACCAGCTTTTTAAAGATGCTGATTTCATTTTCCAGCAGGATTTGGCACCTGCCCACACTGCCAAAAGCACCAAAAGTTGGTTAAATGACCATGGTGTTGTTGTGCTTGACTGGCCAGCAAACTCACCAGACCTGAACCCCATAGAGAATCTATGGGGTATTGTCAAGAGGAAAATGAGAAACAAGAGACCAAAAAATGCAGATGAGCTGAAGGCCACTGTCAAAGAAACCTGGGCTTCCATACCACCTCACCAGTGCCACAAACTGATCACCTCCATGCCACGCCGAATTGAGGCAGTAATTAAAGCAAAAGGAGCCCCTACCAAGTATTGAGTACATATACAGTAAATGAACATACTTTCCAGAAGGCCAACAATTCACTAAAAATGTTTTTTTTATTGGTCTTATGAAGTATTCTAATTTGTTGAGATAGTGAATTGGTGAGTTTTTGTTAAATGTGAGCCAAAATCATCACAATTAAAATAACCAAAGACTTAAACTACTTCAGTCTGTGTGCATTGAATTTATTTAATACAATACACGAGTTTCACAATTTGAGTTGAATTACTGAAATAAATTAACTTTTCCACGACATTCTAATTTATTGCGATGCACCTGTACATGCAGACAACCTTCGACCAGGTCGCTGGGCTCCTCTTTTGGGCCGTTTTTAGTGTTTGGTAAAGAGTTTTTGGCTCAAGATCTGCATTTAAAGTCACACCAGAGGTGTTCAGTTTGGATTGGGACTTGGCTTTTCTGCAGACCAGTCAAGTTCTTCCACACTGACTAAATCAATCATTTCTTTTTGAACCTTGCCTTATACACAGAGGCATTGTCATGTTAGAATAGAAAAGGGTCCTGTCCAAACTGTTGCTATAAAATTAGAAGCACACAATTCCCTAGAATATCATTATATGCTTAAACATTAAGATTTGTACTCATGGAAATTACTAAAGTAGTCAAACCTGTTCCTTAGAAGGGGGTGACCCAATACTTTTGGCAATATAGTGTATTTACTCCTCAGGCCTTTTTTGACAGCCCCTCAGCTACATGATAAACTCATCGTTAGAACATTTACTTTGTTCTCTATCCCTGCATATCAAAGAATAAAGTGGAAATATTGTCTTGATATCTCTCTGGATGTTTTCGGAAGTACCTGATAAGACTACAAGCCTGAGCACTCAACCATGAAGAATATTCTGTATGTGGGTATCTGTGTTCACAGAACTAGGCTTCTCTCCCAACTCTCCCCAGACGGAATGGACATCTTCAGACGACCTGCCGCTGAATGTGCTGATATACATCTTTGGTGGGCCACTTCACGCCTAAAATCCAATCCCTGTTGTCATCTTATAATCTTCAGAGATATGCTTTGACCTTTATGTCCATGTGTGGAGATATGTGTTTCAACTAACCAGAATCTAATCCAGTGGTTCTCAAACTTTTACACCAAGTACCACCTCAGAAAATATTTGGGTTTCCAAGTACCACCATTATGACATTAAAATGCAGTAGCACTATGCACAGTTTAACAACAACAAAAAAACGAGTCAGTTTTATTCCTAATAAGAATATTTATTATTGTCAGCCAATTAAAACATTGTAAATACACAGTTTGAACATTAACACTGCACCATGCTTACTTCCAGATAAATAAAAAAACGTAATTATTAAATTAAAATATATTGTACCTAAAAGTTAAATAAAAACTGTAGTGTACTTCAATGTTAAAAAACTGCACTTAAAGATTAAATGAAAATGTGTCGTATTTAACATTTAAGTACAGTAACTTACAGTTTTTATTTAACTTAAGTAGCTACAATACATTTTCGTTTGATCTTTAAGTACAGTACAGTTTTTATTTAACTTTTTTTTGTAATTAACAGAGGCTGTATGTGTAGCTGCAAGTAACTACAATCATGCCACGTGTCCACCAAAGCCAGCTGAAAACGCCCAGCTGTGAGCGCTTGAGAGGGCAGCGTATTTTTGTTTTTTTTTTCAGTTGAGACGCTGTGGTTGCTATGATATGGAATATCCGCTGAAGTAATATGGCAGACGCATTGCGAATGAAACATTTCTCCAAGCATTATTTTTCATACCAATATTATATCCGGCAATTCCATCTGGTAAAAACATAAATATTTGGAGACAAGCAATATTAACTTCTCCATTGTTTTTCAGTCCAAGCAGGGTGTGGCGGTATTAGTCCCGCCCCTCCTCCACTGTGATTGCTTAGCTGACTAAAAAGTGACAGTGATGAGCGCTGTTTTACCCAAAGATGAACATTCTTCAACTCTCAGCGCTGATAAAAAAATGCCCAAGTGCTCAGCATGAAAAAGACGCTCCCATTTAAAACAACTGAAAAATTTGCTAGCCTCGAGGGGAAAAAAAAAAAAACCCTTTGGTGGACACGCGGCCTAATTTATATTTAATTCAGAGATTCCGCTGCGTACCACTAGAGGAAGCTCACGTACCACTAGTGGTATGCGTACCACACTTTGAGAACCACTGATCTAATCTAAAGTGATGGCATAAGTAGTGTCCTTTGTTAGTATAATTACTGCTGTACTGAGTGTGTGTACACGGAGCGACCTACAAACTCTGGATCAGCTGCAGGCTGACATTGACCCTCAGGACTGGGAAAATACAGTAAAAACAGTAAAATTGTGAAAAAATTTAAAAGGTCTGTTTTCTATGTGATTATCTGTTAAAATATAATCTGTTCATCATTACTCCAGCCTTCAATGTCACATAATCCTTCAGAAATCATTCTAATATGCTGATTTGTTGCTCAAGAAACATTTCTAACTATTAGCAATGCTGCATGAAAACAGTTATGCTGATCTTTTATTTTTTAGGATTTGTTTCTAAATAGACTCCAGACCTTTGAATGGTCGTGTACACTACTGTACAAAGGTTTTCAGTCAGTGAGATTTTTAAAGAAATTCATATTTTTATTTAGCAAGGATGCATCATATTGATCAGAAGTGAGAGTAAAGATTTGATTCAAATAAATGCTGTTCGTTTGAACTTTCTATTCATCTTGTGAATCCTGTGTAGGAGATCCTTGAACGGACACACACGTACATAAATGCAGACTCCTTCCAGAGGAATGAGTAAATCTCTGGTTTCACCTCTGGAAGTCATAAAAGTAACTAAGTACCTTAGACGGTGCACCACGGTCTGCACCACGGTCCTGTCTTGCTAATCTCTATCCCTCCAGAGATCTGAACAAGCTAGAGAGTCAACTTCACCAACGCAGAACAAAGGAAACTTCTGGCAGGAAAGATACCAGATCCAGATGGTAAATGAACTTTGACCAGCCAACGTATAAATTGACAAACTTAACAAACGTGCGATGGATTTACAGTCGTAGGCCTGACTTAAACATTTGCCAGAACTCCTCTCCCGGACACCTTCTGACCTCAGGACTACTCGCGCCCCTCCTCGAGTGCGTGCCTTTTTCAGACAGACAAAGGAAACACGCAAAAGTGCGCCAAAACTCCAAAAGACAATATTCAGGACTTTTAAGAAATGAAAATATATTCCCAAATTATGTGTGTTATGCCTTAGATATGCTTGATATGTTAGTAAAACATACGCTATATTAATCTATCCATTATAAGGGCAGTACCATCTGAACCTATGTATTATGAGGGTATGAATATGTGTGTGTGTCATGTTTGGTGTTAAACGAAAGTATATTTTATTTGCAACAACTCTGTGTGGATGAAATGTAGAAATTAGGTAAATCCCGTAACGTTATAACGTTTATCAAGATTATTAACAAAACCCTGCAAGGATTTTCTGTCACGTGATTACACGGGCAGCTCGTTAATTTATGCAGAGAAATGGAGCCTAGGAAGCTGAGCTCCACCTTGCAACAAGCGGATTGGTACCCCAGCTCCGGGGCGGGCCCAAAGTGGCCTGCTTAAATTCTAATGTTCAACTAAACTCAACGCTCTTTGCCATGGTTTGAAAACTGCTTCAACTTGTGCGCTCATACGCCGCATCAAACCATCACCTCATTCCAAAACTTCAAGCTCTTCAAGAAAATTTCTGCAACCAAGAAAGGAAAAGAAGAACTTCGAGCGCGTCTCATCCAGCCAGGCAACCCGCCAATCACAGCCGGAATTCCCTAAGAGACGTCAGACCAACAATGGTTCGCCAGCCAATCAGCTAAGCCCGGGGATTCCCTCAAAGAGAGGAGACGAGACTCTGCAGCAAACCTTCTAACAAGTAAAACAAATCTCTTATCTATTGGCTGAAAACGGCGCAAAGTTGTTGTTAATGGAAAAGATAGAACTAAGCTCTGCTTTGTTGACTTTCTGATAACCACCGAAGTTGAGACTTCCTTCATAACTCATAATTCTGCATAACTCCGTCATTTGTGTGTGTGTGTGTGTGTGTGTGGTCGTATGTGTGTGTTTAGATGATTTAGTCTCATGTAATCAGAGAAGTAGTTCAATAAACTTATCTCATTGTATAGAGCATTGTCTGTTTTATATTTGATTCAGTTACTGCCTTGAGCTGTCGACCCCTTGCTACCCTGCTCAAATTTGATAAATTACTATTTTGTTTGTTTTATTGTTGGCCACAAAGCAAAGTAAACAAAATTGTTAACATATACTGACTTTAATGTCTCGCTGGACGAGCCGTTAAAAGGTATAAACTATACGTTTTGATTAATAGAAATTTATCAAATCAATATCTATCTTTACGATGCAATTTCGTAAAGCCAAAGATTCAAAATAAAGATTGAATCATAGCTAAGTTCCTAAAGTTATTACACCTGAAATATAAAATGTGTCATGGTATCATATTAGAATGATTTCTGAAGGATCATGTGACACTGAAGACTGGAGTAATGATGCTGAAAGTTCAGCTTTGATCACAGAAATAAATTACTGTTTAACATATATTCACCCAGAAAACAGCTATTTTAAGTTGTAATATTTCACAATATTACTGTTTTATTTTAATAAAATAAGTGCAGCAGAGGTGAGTAGAATATACTTCTTTCCAAAACATAAAAAAATCATAACCCAAATTTAGTAGTGCATGTTTGAGATTTGACTTACTAGTCCAATGGTTCATAGTGTCTTGGAGATGTTGTCTGACAGGAGGTTCACTCCAACGCATGGAAGAATCTAGGAACATAAGCCATCTGTCACAGACAAATGATTCCTTCTTCTGTCAGCACCTCCCTTCAGAAATATCGAAAGCTTGGAGCTTCTCCTCTGTTGTAGAGGGGTCTCTGTTGCTTCTTAAATCACTGAATATTTTTTATCAATATTTATTTACCATGAAAGATCTAAACACCTTTGAACTTATTTCAGCCGACTTTTGTCTAGAGACACTAAACCATTTCTATAAAGTAAATAATCACCAGAAGCGAGTCAAACACAAGTAAGAGAAGTGTCACGGACAGTTCTATGTAATATTTGTGTGATTTTATGGACTAAACTTACCTGAAAGCAGTGAGAGATGGAGTTGCTTGTCAGTTGTTGCTGCGTCCCCATGACTCAAATGTTCAACGCACACTCATTAAAACAGGCCAAAGTCACGCAGCATTACTTAAAACATTACATTAATAATTTAACATTTCTACAGCACAAATTTAAAACACATTTTGTAGTTATATGATCAGTGCAAAATGCCACCCCTGCATGTGAAAGTGCGTTTATGAACACTCATCCTTTGTATGTAATTTAAAAACATGATTGCTTGCTGTATTTTTGTACTTTGCTTTTAGTCTCAATATTTAATTTTTATTCAGTGCTTTCAGATTCATTTCAAAAATAAATTCAGAAATATATATAGAAACACTGTCTGCCTGCCGGTGTACCAATAGATCGCCATTGTTGGCTGGGTAATCAGTAACCATGCCAACTAACAGGCCATAATGAAAAACCAAGGCAGCTAATGAAACAGGAACTAAAACTCAGGAAACTAGAACACAGAAACAAAGCGATGAATTAAAAATAAGAGTCCTCCAAAACTGAATATCAAACTGACAGCAGCAAACTGAATATCAGACCTAGCAGATCTGGCAGACCCGCACACATCAAAGCCACAACTCAACCTAAAACTGTTTTGTCACATACGGGCCATATCTGGCCCACACACAAACAACAAGGCACAACACACACTAAAACCAGCTTGATGTGTGTGGGCAAGATCTGGCCCATATATGCCCTCTGCCATTGCCTGAACTGAGCTGTATATGTGCCATAGTTGGCCCAGATGGGGACTGATCTGGGTAGGCTGATTACGAATTGCTTTGACAATATAAACCTGTTAGACATAAAAACAGTTAACGGTCAAACGCTATCATATTTCATACCTGATCAGTTCTTTCTTTGAGCTGAATGAAACTCCTCGCCACGCCTGACGCTATTTTATTTTATTTTAGAGCACTGCTGTGTTTGTGTGGAGGAGTGATTGGTGGAATGAGACTGTGGACGGGGCGATGACGGAAAGTGCCTCTTCAGCCCTTCACAGATTCTTCCTCCCAATATTTGGAAAAGGTGTACTGATGTGTGATTTACAGCAGAGAAAATTTTAGTTTTTCACAATTGCATTTTCTCACAACAGCAAAGATGAAATCAAATTCATTTAAAAAGTGATTATTAATGTTTTGTACTGTATTTGTTTTATAAGAAGCCCTGCACTTTGGAACTTGTTCACACCAGAGTTTAGGAAAAAAAAATGTTCATTGATGTTTTTCACATGAGACTTTCAGCTGAAATCCTGTTCTCCTCTGAGGAGAAAGAAAGAAGGAGGCTGAGAGCAAAGAAATCAGTCATAGGAAGGCAGACGATTGCAGTCAGAGCTACAGTGAATCTACAGCAGAACAGAATATGTGTGACTGAGTGAGAAACCACAGTGATGATCACACTGTCTGTTTACAATCCTATTGCACAAAATGACACGTCCATAAATGATGCTGCTTCCAGGACTGAGTATGTCTAACCACGACTCACAGTTTGATCCTGTTCATAATATCATTGGCTTTCTGTTTGTATGATCCTTGTGGTTCATCAGAGTGTGTCTCTGATCTACACTTTCTATAATAGTTACATTAGAATAAAAGCAGTTTTAAAAAAAGCAGAAAATCACTCACTGCTCTGGACTGAATAATGTCTATAGCTTTAATAAGAAGACATTTCTTACTTGAAAGCTGCTTTTAAATGCTCTGGCGTGAAGATAAACATGACAGCTTGTGTGTGGCTCACTCAGGCCAGGGTCTCTGAAGGAGTGGGTGGATTTTTATCATTATAAGGTGCTTGTGTACACATTAGGGATGTAACGATATTATCAATATCATGATATTGCGATAGTAAAACGGTCTTGAAATTATCGTGGTCACATGACGATAATAAGCGAGGTCTTCCGGGCAAAAAGTGTAGTTCTTAAAATATATTTAAACTACTTATTCTAACATAAAATTTCTTTACAGTTGTTTTTTGGGCCATTGTGCTTTGGAACAGTATCTGTCAAAAAAACTAAAACCGAAATCACAGTATGGCCCTTCTTTCAGGCGATCAGCTTGGTTTATAGGTTTATGACCTATACTGGGTCCAGCCACCTGGGGGTGATCGAAACTTCCTGGATTCACTTTTCAAGACTTGTGGAGCCAGCAATAATGGTGTTACAATAATACGCTCTTTACTGGACAGCTATTGTTAAAATAATGAGATAGAAGCTGCCTCAAACTCAGAAATATAAAGAAATGAAGAATGTTGTGTCTGAAAGCTGTGTGCGCCGTCCCCCCTCCCGCACCCTGCCCAGCGGTAATGGTACTGTCCAAACGCGAGCGCAAAACACTGTAACATCTGCTTATGATCCTTGACGGTCGTTGGGACTTTATGTCTTAAGAGACCCTTTTAGCCTTTTGACATTTGCATATAATTCACAGCCTGGCCCCACATTCTACCTTTATATGGGTGCTAAATTGCCAATGTTTGTCCCCCCACTATGGAACGATTTTCCAGACTATTTTGAAATAGAATTGCAAATTGTATTTTCAATTGCGTTTTCCATATGTGGAGGCAAAAATTGTGACATAATCCAAATGCAATTGCAAATCTTGCATAACCGTTTGCATTTTCGCTTTCGCGAACGCACAGTGACTGCCACATTTCAAATGAAAAAGCAAAGTCTATTTGCAACTGTATTTCCCATGTCTTGCGAGTTATGAACCTGTCATATTTAAATAGCAATATTAATTACCACATTTGCTTTTTCACTCTCTCTGCGCCGTGCATATAACCTGCCAAAACTCCTATGTCTACACTGAAAGTTGTCAATCAATGTGAGGGGGCGGGACTAAACTAGGGGGCGTGTTTGTTTTGGGAGGTGACGTCACTCACAGATGACCGTGCTGAATGCTTTGATCAATGGAGGTAATCGGTAAAGCCTCCGCTAAAGGCAGCTGCCAATCAGTTTGTGCCTGTGTTAACAAACAGACAGTGCAACCTTCTTGGCACAACACATAATTCTGTCCTTTTTACCCCAAATGCAGTGATCATACCCTGATAACAGAGCCACAAACGGTACGCACAATAGGTCAAAATTCACTATAACCCAAACGCTTTTCACCTGTCTCAACATCTCTCACTGTTTCTCTCACTCTGATTGATGCAAGTGAGAAAACAGACAATTCTACACTTATTACAGTACATTTTATTCCTTTCTTTTAATCTGTAATGGTACGGAAGTTCTAAGCGTCCATGCATATTATCATTTTTTCTTTCTTGTTTTCTGCTATAGTAACAAATGCAACCTTGACAGGGACATTCTAAAACGCTTAACCTGGCTTAATGTGTTAATTGAGAGTGTTTTTAAAAGACCAAACTCAGCGTAAATGATTGACAGATGGCCGTGCGCTCTTCTTGTGGACATTTCAGCAAATGTTGCTTCACTTAGAAATAACGTTTACAATAAATAAATATAGGCTAATAAAACACTGCTGATTTTGTCCAGAGTTAGGCTACGCTAAACATTTTATTTGTGTAATTAACATGTTTAAATGGTCTAAAATTAACGCATTCAACACCGCAAGCGCAGGCGGAGCGCCTTCAGAAGAATTCAGAGAAGAGCATATTCTAAAAAATCTTAAACTGCTCGGATTCAACTTACTTTAATTCAATTTACTCACTTCGCTTAAAAATAAAATTACATATAATAATATATTATAATAATTTGTTTGTGATTTTTATTAGTCATGTAGGATAGGCTGTGATATCTTGTGCGTTACAAGCTTGGGATGCTGTTGTGTGTGTGTGTGTGTGTGTGTGTGTGGTTTAATACAAAGAAATGTAGAAAATACAAAAGATAAGGCTACAACACTCTATAACATCACTGAACTAATGTTTAACATTAATAAGTTAATTAAATGTAATAAACTGCATAAATTATAGCAATCACGAAGACGGTTCTCTGTCCCAAACTCATACAGTAGGTTATAGTTTATACAGTACAGGTGCTGGTCATATAATTAGAATATCATCAAAAAGTTGATTTATTTCAATAATTCCATTCAAAAAGTGAAACTTGTATATTATATTCATTCATTACACACAGACTGATATATTTCAATTGTTTATTTCTTTTAATTTTGATGATTATAACTGACAACTAAGGAAAATCCCAAATTCAGTATCTCAGAAAATTAGAATATTACTTAAGACCAATACAAAGAAAGGATTTTTAGAAATCTTGGCCAACTGAAAAGTATGAACATGAAAAGTATGAGCATGTACAGCACTCAATACTTAGTTGGGGCTCCTTTTGCCTGAAATACTGCAGCAATGCGGCGTGGCATGGAGTCGATCAGTCTGTGGCACTGCTCAGGTGTTGTGAGAGCCCAGGTTGCTCTGATAGTGGCCTTCAGCTCTTCTGCATTGTTGGGTCTGGCATATCGCATCTTCCTCTTCACAATACCCCATAGATTTTCTATGGGGTTAAGGTCAGGCGAGTTTGCTGGGCAATTAAGAACAGGGATACCATGGTCCTTAAACCAGATACTGGTTGCTTTTGCACTGTGTGGAGGTGCCAAGTCCTGTTGGAAAATGAAATCTGCATCTCCATAAAGTTGGTCAGCAGCAGGAAGCATGAAGTGCTCTAAAACTTCCTGGTATACGGCTGCGTTGACCTTGGACCTCAGAAAACACAGTGGACCAACACCAGCAGATGACATGGCACCCCAAACCATCACTGACTGTGGAAACTTTACACTGGACCTCAAGTAACGTGGATTGTGTGCCTCTCCTCTCTTCCTCCAGACTCTGGGACCCTGATTTCCCTTTTTGTCTTTAGCCCAGGTGAGACGCTTCTGACGCTGTCTGTTGTTCAAAAGTGGCTTGACACAAGGAATGCGACAGCTGAAACCCATGTCTTGTATACGTCTGTGCGTAGTGGCTCTTGAAGCACTGACTCCAGCTGCAGTCCACTCTTTGTGAATCTCCCCCACATTTTTGAATGGGTTTTGTTTCACAATCCTCTCCAGGGTGCGGTTATCCCTATTGCTTGTACACTTTTTTCTACCACATCTTTTCCTTCCCTTCGCCTCTCTATTAATGTGCTTGGACACAGAGCTCTGTGAACAGCCAGCCTCTTTTGCAATGACCTTTTGTGTCTTGCCCTCCTTGTGCAACGTGTCAATGGTCGTCTTATAGACAACTGTCAAGTCAGCAGTCTTCCCCATGATTGTGTACCCTACAGAACTAGACTGAGAGACCATTTAAAGGCTTTTGCAGGTGTTTTGAGTTAATTAGCTGATTAGAGTGTGGCACCAGGTGTCTTCAATATTGAACCTTTTCACAATATTCTAATTTTCTGAGATACTGAATTTGGGATTTTTCTTAGTTGTCAATTATAATCATCAAAATTAAAAGATAATAACATTTGAAATATATCGGTCTGTGTGTAATGAATGAATTTAATATACAAGTTTCACTTTTTGAATGGAATTAGTGAAATAAATCAACTTTTTGATGATATTCTAATTATATGACCAGCACCTGTATACAACTCCCCATCAGTAGTTATATACTGCCACCTGCTGGCGCAGTTGTGTAACTTAGAAAACAACTTTTGTTATGTTGAGATCACGAGAAAAATAAAGTCTTTTTGGTGACTTTGGTGCCACGGGATGCATGCTCCATAACGGATTAAAACTGTTGAATAAAATATAAAGGTGGAAAATGGGTAAATAAATATAGATTGGCACTGTTTTGTTTGCTTACGAATAAAATGTACTGTAATAGGTGTAGAATTGCACTGTCTGTTTTCTCACTTGCATCCATCAGAGTGAGAGAAACAGTGAGAGATGTTGAGACAGGTGAAAAGCGTTTGGGTAATAGTGAATTTTCACCTATTGTACATACCGTTTGTGTCTCTGTTATCGGGATAATCGCTGCATTTGGGGTAAAAAGGACAGAATTATGTGTTGTGCCAAGAAGGTTGCACTGTCTGTTCGTTAACACAGGCACGAACTGATTGGCAGCTGCCTTTAGCGGAGGCTTTACCGATTACCTCCATTGATCAAAGCATTCGGCACGGTCGTCTGAGTGACGTCACCTCTCAAAACAAACACGCCCCCTAGTTTAGTCCCGCCCCCTCACATTGATTGACAGCTTTCAGTGCAGACATCGGAAATTCAAAAGCAAAAGGAATTGCGATTCCATTTGAGTTTTGGCAGGTTATATGCGCGGCGCAGAGAGAGTGAAAAAGCAAATGTGGCAATTAATATTGCTATTTAAATATGACAGGCTCATAACTCATAAGACATGGGAAATACAGTTGCAAATAGACTTTACTTTTTCATTTGAAATGTGGCAGTCACTGTGCGTTCACGAAAGCAAAAATGCAAACGGTAATGCAAGATTTGCAATTGCATTTGGATTATGTCACAATTTATGCCTCCACATATGGAAAACGCAATTGAAAATACAATTTGCAATTCTATTTGAAAATAGTCCAGAAAATCGTTCCATACCCCACTGTCAAAAAGATGTTAAACAGATCGACTATCTTTTCTCTCCAACGGACTTCAAACACATTCCAAGAGAACTAAATGACCCTCGGTACCAGGCCTGGCTGACCAGTGGATTACCCCCACGATTACAAGATACATAACACACACATAGAGACATTTTCTTTATTTAGACCATAACTAATCAGTTACAAATGTATCTGGTATATGGATGTGTTGTTTGTATGTTTTCTTAATATATTAGCCTAGTTACCACTCATTGTTCATATTAATAAGCTCTAAACACTCATTCAGGTGTATGAATGTATCTCAGATTTAATACCTTTTAGATGTCTCTTTCTTGATATCAAAATGATCTCCTCTTTATTCCTCGATGTACACTATGTGATCGTGAAATGCATCATACTATTTTTACTGTACTGTGGGAAAAATTACACCGAGTCTCCAGATCAGTCATAAAACATGCAAATGAGGTGTCAAGTGGGACAAAGAAACACTTTCCCGCTGAAACTATGTGCCTTGTTATTGTTCAAACTAACCAAAATGGGTGTTACAGGGAAACAAGATAAAACTTCTCCCACACCCAAAAGGCGTAGTCTTCTCTTTACTTTCGGTGCCCTGGAGACACACTTATCACCTTGGAAATCTCGTGGCTCCTTCCGGGGGGAGTCGGAGCTTCTGGCAGTTTTAAGTTCAGTAACTTTGTCGATTCACTTCAGACTAATCAACCCATGGCTGGAATGACGAAGCTTTCACTCCTAAAGGAATTCATCAGGAATCTACGCATTATACATGCACCAGGATGCTTTACTCAGCACCAACAAAACCAATGCAAGTAACCGCTTGTTAACTATTTAGATGCGCTTCTAGGCTTCGACCCCTTTTAATTAAGGTGATGTGATTCTCTGATGGTTCTTACCAGGTAGTTAGCTGATGTGTAAATCCTGCCATTACACTCTACTCTCTTGCGCGCTCTCTCTCTTAATTATGTTCATCTCACTTAGAGCAAATTTGCTACAACACAGAAATGGAGAATAATGAGTCATTTTTATGTTTGTTCAAAAATCATATTCGGACGCAACATTCATCTAGTTCATTTTGATAGTGCAAATTGAACAAAGCACTCCAAAGCCTTACACAGAGAGTGGTTTCCTATGGTACGAGAAAGTCAGAGTTGTAAGATATAAACTCGCAGTTGTGAGAAAAAAAGTCAGAAATGTGAGATATAAACTCGCAATTGCAAGAAAAAAAGTCAGAAATGCGAGATATAAACTCGCAATTGTGAGAAAAAAAGTCAGAATTGTGAGAAAAAAAGTAAGAATTGCGAGATAAGAAGTCGCAATTACCTTGTTTTATTTTTTATTCAGTGGTGGAAACGGGCTTCCATAATATCCGGACCCTGGTGGGGGGGTGGGGGGGGGACTGTTCCTTCCACTCAACTTTCTGTTAACATGCTTGGATACAGCACTCTGTGAACAACCCGTTTCTTTGGCAATGAATGTTTGTGGCTTACCCTCCTTGTGAAGGGTGTCAATGATTGTCTTCTGGACAACTGTCAGATCAGCAATCTTCCCCATGATTGTGTAGCCTAGTGAACCAAACTGAGAGACCATTTTGAAGCCTCAGGAAACCTTTGCAGGTGTTTTGAGTTGATTAGCTGATTGGCATGTCACCATATTCTAATTTGTTGAGATAGTGAATTGGTGGGTTTTTGTTAAATGTGAGCCAAAATCATCACAATTAAAAGAACCAAAGCCTTAAACTACTTCAGTCTGTGTGCATTGAATTTATTTAATACATGAGTTTCACGATTTGAGTTGAATTACTGAAATAAATGAACTTTTCCACGACATTCTAATTTATTGAGATGCACCTGTATATATATTTTTTGTACCTAGTGATTGTTGTTGTCATCAAGTTCTACATTCAGCACAATATTGCAGTTATGTACCATTTTAAATTTGAGCTATTATTAAACAGAATATAGGTATGTGACCCTGGACCACAAAACCAAGCATAATTTACACCTGAAAGCTGAATAAATACATCCATTGATATATGGTTTGTTAGGATCGGACAACATTTGGCCGAGATACAACTATTTTAAAATCTGGAATCTGAGGGTGCAAAAAAATTGAAATATTAAGAAAATCACCTTTAAAGTTGTCCAAATGAAGTTCTTAGCGATATATATTACTAATCAAAAATTAAGTTTTTGTATTATTATCTTCATGGAACATGATCTTTACTGGATGATTTTTGGCATAAAAGAAAAATGGATAATTTTGACCCACACATTGTTGGCTATTGCTGCAAACATACCTTGCTTTATATCCAGGGTCACATATATGGGATTTTATTTTATTTATTTATTTTTTTGACTCTAAAGTCCAGGGGTGTATTCCAGAAAGCACGGTTAACTTACTGTCAGCTAAACCCTGAACTTTCGTTTGATTAACCCCAAACCTTGCTTACTCGAGGTATGTTGTTCCAAAAACGTGTCCGGGAGTAAGTTCATTCAACACAGAGTATGTTCCTGGTTAAGACTCAAGACATTCTCAACAGAGCGACGAGTCACTATGGAAACGGACGCTAAGAATAAGCGCGCCATACTGCTTCTTTCTTCTTCTGTTCAAAGGTCATGTAGGCCTTATGCTTAGTGCATATCGCCACCTAATTGATGGTTTTGCAATCATTTTTTTTTTTTTTCCGTTTAATCATTAATCCTTGAAAATAAGAATTATATTGTTTGTTTGATGCTAATAATATATTAAGTCATATCAGATATGTATTTTTATTATAGAAATACACTATAGAAAATGCCGATTCATGTGTGAGATGATAATATAAAATGTAATAAATATATATATATATATATATATATATATATATATATATATATATATATATATATAGGCTAATATAATAAGTTAAACATTACCTTGTCATAAGTGTTTTATAATTTATACAGATAACTGTTATATATGCCAATAAAATATAATAACCATATTAGAGCAATATATAGGCTAACCTTATTTATTACTTATATTAACGCTTTATCATTAAAATAACATACAAATATATATATATATATATATATATATATGTGTATATATATATATAGTAGGCTACATACATAACTGTATTGTAATAATATATAATATTGTGCACTATCTGTCACGCCCACTGAAGGCTCGTCAGTAGATTACGCGTGCCCTGACAGCTCTGAAGTGAACTAACCCTGGAACATAACCTGCTCCGGAGCAGGTTATCTTCACAGAGCAAGTTGCTATGGTTAATTACATACCCTGAAAGTAACCTCCGATTTTGGAACCGAAAGCTGAGGTTATCCGCTCACTTATCCTCAAACATACCCGGGTATGTCACATAACCTGCTTTTGGGAATACACCCCAGGGAACATCCAAGGTAATGTTATTTAACTTTAACAATGCAAATTTATACAATGGCTACTTTTGTACTCTACACATATTAAATAAATAAATAAATAAAATTTAAATAACTAGTTAAAAAAAAACCTTTCAAAATTGGGGACACCGTATGTAAATTCAATATGATGTATTTTGAATTTGGCACTACATTATGATTTAGGGTTATCAGAAAAAACAAGAAAATTAACCATGATGTTATTACACTAATCGTTTAACCATATTTGTAGTTAAACAAATGACAATCAATCCATCAAAATCAACCCATGGTTACTGCAATTTTACTATAGAAAAAAACATTGTTAATTTCCGTATTTCCGTAAGGTAAAATAAATGGATAATGTCATGGCAGAAAAGTATCAGTAAATTTTACTCTTTTTTTTCAGTATAGCCTAATCATATGCTACAGTTACACTAATATCATTAAATGTAAAATTTACTTAAAATATGCCTTGATGAATGAAACTATAAAACATTTTCATTCTAAGAGGACAATGGAATTTTCTGCTTTATTTGAACATGTAGCTACTAACCTATATGTGCTTCAAAGTAGCTAAAACAACTGTTGTAGTACTATGAAATATAATAAGCAAAAGAAATGTAAAAACTAAATACTGATCTTCATTATGGTAACGTTTAGGGAAAAACACAAACTTCGTATGTTTGCGCTGCGCAGTTGTTAACTTATTTTAGCTTAATTTTGAACTATTTGAATTGAGCGCAACAATGACACGGAAATTAAAGCAATTACCAGATTAAATATGTGAGCAATTATAGACTTCCTGTTTATTACTCTAAAGCTGTTTTGAAACAATCTGCATTGAGCAATGTGATTTAGAAATAAATATGATTTAATTTTACTAAATATATTTCATTCAACGTTGTCGTAATTAGCAAGAATCTTTTGGATACATTTACTTCAATAATTAAATGGTAATTTCATCTGTGTAACTGACATAAACTAAAAAAACAAACAAAATAAAAAACATGATATTATTATACAACTTTATGAAAAATTAGTAAAGAGACACATTTCTCTGAAATAATTAGGTAAATGTCAGTTAGCCTGAAAATATGAATCTTAAAATTGCCTCCAGTTGGTCAGGTAAGATAAACAATAATAATTTTATTTATTTATTTATTTAAGTACAATAAAACACTTGTTTTTTTGTTTTTTTTTAACTAACAAACAAACAATAATTTCCATTACTTTTTCTTCTTGATATTATTATATTACTTGATATGAACTTTACTTCTGCAGATAATATGAACCTTGTAGACATTTATTCAGTAATTTTACAGTTTGATTAATATCCATCAGTGATCACAGTTCAACTAACTATCAGTAACAACCGTACAGATATTCAGATCAACATTCTCGCACTCATGTGATTAAATGCTGAAACATGATGGAAGATGAAAGAAGGAAGTTCCAGAGCTGCAGGAGTAATGATTACTGACTATTGATCGCTAAGATCCTCAGAGAGGAAGAAAAATGACACCAGAAGAAAGGGAAGAGTGTTTGAGTGAAGGAGGTTGTGAATGTGTGTAGATGTGTGTTAGTTACAGGATCAGAGAATGACACTGTTCCTCTGTCATAGTCCAGATTCACTTTCACACGGTCAAGCTTCTGTTCAACACCAAAACCAGAACCTGGAGACCATCTGTACCACACACACCAGACATCAGTGTTAAAGAAAACACTTCCTTTCCTCTGGTTTGATGCTGTAGTTACTCCAAGTATCCAGCGTTCACTCTGTTTAACCTCCACATCCCAGCAGTGCGTTCCTGAGTTAAAACCCTCTGAACCCAGAACACAGAAATAATTGTTAAATCTCTCTGGATTATCAGGAACAGGTTGTTTGTTCTTGGTGTTTGTCACACTGGTCAGGTCATCAGACACGATGAGACGTGGATCTGCAGTGTTTGGATCCAGAATCACAGGAGCTGATGAGACACAATCAACAGATGCTGTTATTCTGATGTTCATATAATGATCAAGAGTGAACCCAACACAGATGATAATGAATTATGACACTCGTCCTGTTGATCAAACACAGACTTTTTCCTCTCATCACTGTCAGTCATTCTCTGTGTGATTTATCAATACTGAAAGTTACAGTCAGAAACAGTGAGTGAAACAAAGAGATTCTGAAAAGAGATTCACTTCGTTTATGCTGTCATTTATATTAAATTATAGTGAGAAGTTGTTTTTCACCGTCCCACCTGTGGGACGCTTGGCACTCTTTTCTTCGTTGTCTTTTTTCCCTATCAAATATTTTAGTAATCATCATAAATTATATATCATTTGAAAGCTTAAAACCTCAAAATTCATCCTGTGCATTCCATGCTTTACCATGGAAATGGTACTTTAAAATGTGGGCGGTGTCAAGTGTCATGTTACACAATGTATTAAGGCCTTTTAGAATCAAAACTTTTTTTAATCTTGACAAAATACATATCGTTGGAAAGGTCTGACTCTCAGGATTCCATATTTGGTGGTCTTTTTGTTTTTATCAAATTTAGACTTTGTGACAGAAAAATTAAATGGAGTTTGAATGGCACCCGGTGGCTGTTTGTGGTATGACGCCCTAAATAAAATCTCACAGGAACCTACATTTTTTTTTTTTTTTTTTTTTTTTTTTAAAAGAGTAAAACCTGTTATGTAAAATATTTATTTTATACAAAATATAAAAGTTTTAGTACTGTGTATTTTTTTTTAAGTAAATTTAAACTATAACTTTTTTTTACTTTCATATTTTAAAATAATTCTACTTCTGCAGTAATCTGCTTCTTTAAAAAGAGTCCAACCTTATGTCTGTATTCCAAAGCATTCATGAACTATAAGAGTTTAAGTTCGGATAGTGCACTTTCACATATACAGTGGGTATGGAAAGTATTTAGACCCCCTTAAATTTTTCACTCTTTGTTATATTGCAGCCATTTGCTAAAATCATTTGTTTATTTTTTTTCCCTCATTAATGTACACACAGCACCCCATATTGACAGAAAAACAGAATTGTTGACATTTTTGCAGATTTATTAAAAAAGAAAAACTGAAATATCACGTGGTCCTAAGTATTCAGACCCTTTGCTGTGACACTCATATATTTAACTCAGGTGCTGTCCATTTCTTCTGATCATCCTTGAGATGGTTCTACACCTTCATTTGAGTCCAGCTGTGTTTGATTATTCTGATTGGACTTGATTAGGAAAGCCACACACCTGTCTATATAAGACCTTACAGCTCACAGTGCATGTCAGAGCAAATGAGAATCATGAGATCAAAGGAACTGCCTGAAGAGCTCAGAGACAGAATTGTAGCAAGGCACAGATCTGGCCAAGGTTACAAAAAAATTTCTGCTGCACTTGATGTTCCTAAGAGCACAGTGGCCTCCATAATCCTTAAATGGAAGACGTTTGGGATGACCAGAACCCTTCCTAGAGCTGGCCGTCCGGCCAAACTGAGCTATCGGGGGAGAAGAGCCTTGGTGAGAGAGGTAAAGAAGAACCCAAAGATCACTGTGGCTGAGCTCCAGAGAGATGCAGTCGGGAGATGGGAGAAAGTTGTAGAAAGTCAACCATCACTGCAGCCCTCCACCAGTCGGGGCTTTATAGCAGAGTGGCCCGACGGAAGCCTCTCCTCAGTGCAAGACACATGAAAGCCTGTATGAAGGACTCCAAGATGGTGAGAAATAAGATTCTCTGGTCTGATGAGACCAAGATAGAACTTTTTGGCCTTAATTCTAAGCAGTATGTGTGGAGAAAACCAGGCACTGCTCATCACCTGTCCAATACAGTCCCAACAGTGAAACATGGTGGTGGCAGCATCATGCTGTGGGGGTGTTTTTCAGCTGCAGGGACAGGACGACTGGTTGCAATCGAGGGAAAGATGAATGCGGCCAAGTACAGGGATATCCTGGACGAAAACCTTCTCCAGAGTGCTCAGGACCTCAGACTGGGCCGAAGGTTTACCTTCCAACAAGACAATGACCCTAAGCATGCAGCTAAAATAACGAAGGAGTGGCTTCACAACAACTCCGTGACTGTTCTTGAATGGTCCAGCCAGAGCCCTGACTTAAACCCAATTGAACATCTCTGGAGAGACCTAAAAATGGCTGTCCACCAACGTTTACCATCCAACCTGACAGAACTGGAGAGGATCTGCAAGGAGGAATGGCAGAGGATCCCCAAATCCAGGTGTGAAAAACTTGTTGCATCTTTCCCAAAAAGACTCATGGCTGTATTTAGATCAAAAGGGTGCTTCTACTAAATACTGAGCAAAGGGTCTGAATACTTAGGACCATGTGAAATTTCAGTTTTTCTTTTTTAATAAATCTGCAAAAATGTCAACAATTCTGTGTTTTTCTGTCAATATGGGGTGCTGTGTGTACATTAATGAGGAAAAAAAAATGAACTTAAATGATTTTAGCAAATGGCTGCAATATAACAAAGAGTGAAAAATTTAAGGGGGTCTGAATACTTTCCGTACCCACTGTATGTTCAAAAATGGGGGGTGACAGTTAAGGGGTAAATACAAAATCTTACCTTTGAACAGAACTTTACACAGTGCTTTCATATTCAAACAAGATTATTAATGTAATAATGCAGAATAAATAATGTTCATATTTTTATAATTTTTCTCTGCGTTTCTCTTGTATGAATCACAAAGCTCTTTGCTGAATGCTTCCTAATTATTTAAATAATAAATATACAGTAGGTATTATTCCATGATAATGCAGTTAAATAATAATATTGCTTATATTGTTAACACTACAACTAAAACTATTAATATTATTTTCATTAAAATAAAGCTTAAATAATAACTAATAGATGAAAATCTAACAATTAAGATTAAATGTAAATTAGAAAAGTTCTTTTGGCAACTAATTAAAATGATTAAAGTATTAAAATGACTCAAACTAAAACTGAAATAAAATTATGTATAAAATTATAATTATACAAATTTATAATTATATTAAATCTGAAGCTAAATATTACATTTTTAAAGTAATAAAAATGGCAAAAGCATAAATTCTAAAAAGTAAAATATAAAAATATATCCTAATTCAGAAAATAAATTTAAAAATAAAGTAGTATATAAACAGCAGTCATCATATGGCAAATAAACACTGCTGAAATCACTTCTGTGTCTTTCATGAGACTGAAAATGGAAAGTCAAGCACATTGAATTCTGGGATTGATTATTTCTGAGTTTTGCTCAGGTTTTGGAACTACTCACTCGCATTGTCTTCCCTGCAGCGTCTCAACAACTGTCTGCTAGTCACATAATGTCGAGGATACTTTCCTTTGCATAAAACGGGAAGAGCGATTACAGTAGAATGCCGACGATAAGCACACTTTTGCCGCAGATAAAACAATAAATTGTCCCGGAATTCTTCAAGAGGTGCTCCGCAAGTTATACTCAATCAGTGTGTTCCAAACGGGATATATCGCCCTCCGAAGGGCACTTCGGAGTGAAAACAATCATGGATATTGAAGGGTCGTTCCAAACCGAAATGCTCAAAACTGACCACTTCAAAGCGCCCTTCGGAAATGAAAGATTTCGAAGGGTACAACTAGACACTTCGGACTCCCAGGATCCTTTGCACAGATTCATTCCATGATGATGGCGCCTCCGTGTGGGCACAGGAGGATGACGCAGAAGGGCACTTCAAGTTGTTTGGTCCCCTACACCCTTCAACCCTTCGAAGCTCTCACTCCGGAGGGTAAACCCTTTGAAGGGATTAGGGCATAGGGATGAGCCGTTCCGAATGGAACGCAGGGAATGCCTCCCGTCTGCCGCCACCATCTTGCTGTGAGTGATGCACATCAGCCAGATAAAATTAAAAAGGGCTGGACTAAAGATGTCATCATCTTAATTCGTTCATTTTAAAAATGACTGTAGATCCAATAAATATTGACATTTTTTATATTTGTAGATAATGATCACAGAGTGATTTCACATATAAATGATGACTGTTAAATGCAAGACAGATGAACACTTCATTGCAATTATTTCATTTTGACTATCACAAAGTAAGCTGCTGATTTTAGTAGATGATCTTCATACATAATGCTGAAATCTGTCAACATTGCATCATTTCGAGTTTGTGTGTACGCGAGCTCAGATCTTCTGCAGTCAGACTCACAGTTCTGGACGATGTCCTGCATCTTCTTCCAGACTCTGAAGGGCAGGTTGCCCAAGTAACGTGGCACATGAATCAAAGCTCCAGAAGGCTTCTGTGGATCCGGCTGCGAGATCTGGACTCTGGAAGAACATTCAGGATCAGAACTGCAGTGGCTTTGGATCAGAAGCAGAGAGACCAGAGACACCAGCAGATCACTCACCTTTCCATTGAGACTGGAAACTCCTGCAGAACAAACACACCATTCATCATCAACAACTCAATCAATCATCAATCAATTAATCATCTGAAATCAGACCTTCAGAAAGCAGACGTCACTGGCTTTCATCATCTCCTCCGTGTCTTTGATTGTGTGTGAAAGAGCTGAGATGTGTCTCTTCATCTCCTCCAGCTTCTCCTCCATCAGCTGTTTCTTCTGCTCCTCTTCCTCCCTCAGTGCAGTGATTGTAGCTTCTTCTTCATCTCTGAGAAACCGATGAAGCTTCTTAAACTGCTGTTTAATCTGATGCTCTGTGTGCTCAGCTTGAGACTGAAATCAAACCACATTCACTTCAATCGTCTCCATCAACACAATCACATCATTCAGATCTGAGAGAAACTCAGAGTTTACATATAACGGATCCAGAAGCAGATTGATGATCGTCATTTACACAAATAATCAGCTGGAGTCCATTATATTAAATATGTCAAGATCGTAACTGTATACAGCTGTAATGAAAATGACTCTGGATTCTGTTTCCTCACCTCGATGTGTTGAACTGTTTCCTCAAACTGTCTTTTCATTTCTTCATTGTGTTTAAGTTTCTTCTGTAATGATTTCAGTGCTGTATTGAGCTCCTCCTGGAATTAAACAAAATAAAAATACATAAAACACAGATGATACAGTGATATGGTCATATAATGCAGTGCACAAGTATTTGCCCCATCTTGATTCCTTCTGTTTTTGTGAACATCTCATACTAAATTCAGAAATTAAAACCTGCCATAAAACAAACATGACCTGACTGAACACAAAGTATGGCGATGTTATTTATAGTTTTCCAATTCCAACTGGACCTGTGCGAAAAAGGTTCAGATCACTGCAGTCCTGTTCAATCAAGTCAACACTTAAACAGCACTTTTTCAACAGCACAAAGCTGCTAAACTAATTTCTCTCACCTTATATGATGAAGCCACTTCATCAATGGGTCTGAATTTATGATTGTCATGTTTCTGTGAATTCATACACACTACACACACCAGCTGTTTGTCCTCCAGACAGAAGAGTTTGAGTTTCTCACTGTGTAAACTGCAGATCCCCTCAGATCCCGATGAACACCACTCATTTTTCTGCTTCAGGAATGACTCACACAAGTTTTTTAACACAAGATTAACTGGAGGTTCATCTCTTGAGGATCTTCTCCTGCAGACGGGACACTCCTGAGTATCTGAGGTTCTCCAGAACTGTTGAAGACACTCTTTACAGAAACTATGACTACATGATAAAAGAACAGGATTCTTGAAGATTTCATGACATACAGGACAAGAAAAATCATCTTCAGATAGTGAAGCCATTTTCACTCTGCGCTCCAGCGATCTGCTGTCTGTTCAGAAACAAATAAGGTACATGTAAGATAAAAGTACATATATATATATATATATATATATATGTATGTATGTATGTATATTAGTGCTGTCAAACGATTAATCGCGATTAATCGCATAAAGAATAAAAGTTTTTGTTTGCATAATATATGTGTGTGTTCTGTGTATATTTATTATGTATATATAAATACACACACATACTGTATATACTTTGAAAATATTTACATGTTTATATTTATATTCATATTTACATTATAAATAAATATATTTAAAATATAAACATATTTTTCTGCTTTGTTGTATTTTGGATCAAATAAATACAGGCTTGGTGAGCAGAAGAGAATTCTTTAAAAAACATTAAAAATCGTATTGTTTTTTTACTGGTAATGTACACTTTATTTTTTTCTCATTTTTTTCTAAACTAAACCATACAGGGAACCCTATTGTTAAGGTTAAAAGTAACAATTGTTTTGTATAAAGTCATATTAGACCATTTTTTATAATAATGTTTTCTCTATACATTTTTATTGATTATAATAAAAAAAGCAATTATGAGTAAATATATCAAAGTAATTTTTGCAAAATTCTCTCTAGTGTACATTTTTCTCACTAGTTTATGGACACTGGATGGATTTCCTGTTGTTAATGTTTTCAAGCTGCTGTCTTTCCGCGGTTGAAACACTCACTGAGTGATAACATGATACACTATACATTTATCATGGATAGGATGTTCATTCAATGTTTACTTCATGCTAATAAGAATGCACTCCTGCTTCGCTTGAACTGAGGCAAAGCGAGAGCGCGCATGATCCGGCACGGCACTAAAGAGCTCCAAAACTATTTTATCGTTTGAAATTCTTCATAAAACTCAAAGAACTTGAATGCTGAGACTTTGTTTCCTGCTCTGTTCTGTCTCGTGTCGCGAGAGGCTGGAAATAGACGCGATGAAGCGCGACGCGGAACACCAGACGCGTCGCATGACTCGCATCCTCGAGTTCGCGGCTAAAATATATGCTTCTTTCATAAAGAAAATGAAATAGTAGCATATTAATTTTTGGGGTGGACACCCCTCTGGTTCCGCCACTGCTTCAGTACGACGCTGAACATCTGTAATAAACCACACAGTACAGCGTGACATAATGCCAGACAGACCATGATGAAGGTTTTTTCCTCCTGATCATTTTAGTATAGCCAACGTTTCACAGTGTCATGCCATTATAGTCATTCACAATGGCTTGTACAGCATTTTCAATTTTAATTACCTACAAAATATTAATTGCAAAATATCGTCCGTTTTATTTGTATTAAATATATGTTTACCAATATTATAATTTCCAGCAAGTACTGAAACAAAATTTAACAAGTGAGACTACTGTTTAGATTATAATGGGTAGTTAAAGGTTGGATAGTTATTACAGTAAGACAGAAGTCTTACCTGATCTGTGCGCCAACGCCTTGATGGTTTCGAAAGCGAAAGCGAAAGCGAAAGCGCAAAACGAGCACGAATAAAGCGCGCGCGCCCCGTGTGGAGGCTTTACACCGCTGTAACACATTCACACAAACAAACAAGCAGAGAGACAGAGATCCTGCAGTGTTTATCTGCAGTCTTTGATCAAACAGTCACTGATAAGTATGAGAGGCCGTTCAAGACATTATTCAAACTTTACTCACGCACACACCATCAAACTCTCTCTCATACACTACTATACCGTCTCTCACACACTATCAAACTCTATAACGCGTTGACAGCGTGACTTTGAAAATTAATTAAGAAATTTGGCATAAATTAATGACTTACAGTGAAATGACTCAAGCACTTCCGGGAATCATATCCGCTGTGATAAAGGTCCATTAGCGGGCTCTGATTGGCTACGTGTTTGGCGCCGTTTTCACTCCAACTGTGCGTCCCTCCTCCCTACACCAACGCTGCCCTGAGAGGATGAGAAGATGAGCGATCTAATTAACGCAGTAGAAATTTTGCAAAACATTTTTAAATCTCCACAACATGTCAGTGAAATATCAAATGCCATCCGCCAGCAACAGCCACCTAGACCAAACACTTCTGAAGTGGCTGTAGATGATGAAATGAGACGGCTATTTTCATCTTCAAGAAGTTCGGCAAGCAACGTTAACGTTCCGAGTGCAAGCTTTGAAAGTAGTACCGTCAGAGACACACCTCGCTTCACAACGAGACAGCCCAGCAGGCACAAAACAGGCACACAACGTCATAAGACATTGATATTTGGTTAAATTTTGGTTGCAACGTCGGGTGACCAAAATTCAACGTAAATTCAACGTCTAATGTCAATGTTAAATTGATGTCCAATACCGACGTCAGCTGACGTTGAGATGTTGTTTTTAGGTTGTGCAACCAAAATCCAACGTTAAGTCAACGTCAAATAGACGTCAAATATTGACGTCAACCCGATTTTCATTTTCAACCAAAATGCAACGTCTGTCCGACGTCATGTCCAACGTCAACCTGATGTCACATAGACGTCTGGTGCCTGCTGGGAGTATTTTTCATCCTGGGCTTCAAAACCAAGGAAAAGGTAAGTTCGATTTTTGTAAGCATTACTGGCTCAATTAATAACCAAAAAGCAACTTCCTGCCCATTCATTTTGAATGAATCTTTTATATGACTCAGCAACAAGTCTTCATTGATGGCGATTCGCGCATTTGCGCAACTTTATTCTGTAGTAACTTAACTTGAAAACCGCATACAGGAAACAGATTACTTTACCTTCCGAATCTCTTACCGTTAATTTGTCATTTTCAAACTTCTTTTGATAATTATAATTTCTAAAAATATGCAACAGTAAGTATAGCGAGTATTGGTCACTTGACAAATTAACGAATCAGGCCGGAGATGATTCGGGAGGTGAACGAATCATTTTTAGTTTTATCTGAACTGATTCGAATCTGAAATTAAAATTCTATCATTTACTTGCCCACAAGTTGTTCCAAACTTTTAAGTTTTTCTAAAGACAATATTTTGAAGAATGAGTAACATCGCTGGCCAAATTATTCATTTCTAGGTCAGTGATGCAGCGACACACAACTTTCAACAAAGATCTAGTCCTTTTGCCACGCACGTCCTGGTGCACAGTGTGCAAGCATGCAACAAGATCTGCATTGCATGACAGTGGAAATATTATAAGTGGTTTTGAGATCAATAAAACCTGGGACAAGAAGACAATTGAAAGAGAGGTGCGCAATAACTTTAAAGATAAAATTCCAGCAGATGTCAGGTAACTATAAGTTTCCTATAAAAAATGAATGTTATTTAGCATTTGTTGATGCAAGTTAATAACTTACATA